>CM062608.1:25354956-25551890 GCA_031470985.1 Agastache rugosa
TTATCGATTACGAACCCTCGGATTCATACTTCCACTCGATCCTTCATTCGAACTAGAATTCACGAATTCGAATGAGAATTAACTACTATCGAATAAACGAATTCGATATTCTTAACCCCTAATTTACTTCGAAAATCTACGTCGAAACTCGACGAAACTTGAGAATTTCTAACTTAACTTCTTAAACGCTCTTACTCTATCTTAACTCATCATTAATCAAAATCACACTTAACATAATCATACATTAGTTACTATTCATATCTTCAAATACGAAATGAATTTGACTTGACAAACGAGCTCTGAAAATTCTCAAATTAATTTCTTATCATTACTAAACCATAATAAGCATAATTACATATTCAAATCATCACTTCATATGTAGTATCCCGTCTTTCTTAAGTAATTAAAATAATTAACTTAATGAGAAAGACAAAAATTTTAGTGAAATAAAAATTTTCTTTAAGAAAATCTTACCGTGATCCATATTCTCTTGGAAAAATGAGTTTTAATTAATTTTTATAAGTCTCGGTTGTCAAAACCGAAGAAGTTTTTTTATTTATCAATAGATGATAAATGTTTAGTCATTAATTGACTAAAAGAAGAATTTAATTTAATTACGTGAAATTTTACGTAATTAGTAAAACTTAAAAATTTAATTTCGGTCGATTTGAAAATGCTTCGAATCTCCGATTCTTTACATGAGATTTTTTATCTAAAGTTTAAGTGAAACCTTAATCTTAATTGTTGTGTTGAGAAATTAAGAGTTTATCGGGAGGGTTCGTCGTTGTTAATTAAGTGAGTCGAGAAAGAGATTAAATAATTAACAAAACTTAAGAATTAAGTTAACTTAAAATAATAACCCTAGTCTACCCTAACCTAGGTGTGTAACATGCATAAATCTACTCTCGTCTCACTCACTCACCCACACGCGCACGCACAAACAACAACGACCCATCTCCCTTTCAATCTCTCGATCTCTCACTCCTCCCGGAAACACACACTGTTCACACAACTACATTGTTGAACAACATCCAAGCTTCCAAGACCAAAGTTATCTTCTCAAAGTAGCTAAGTAAGATTTAATTTCATTTATTCCAAGCTCCTAATTCATGTTCATGGTGGAAGATCATATATATATATATGTGTCGAAATTTTGGGGAAAGAATTGATGTGATTGGATGATGTTTATGTGATAGCATGATGCTTATATTATGATTATATGATGAATTGTATGATTAAATCAAGCATGAAGAACCCCCAACCTAATTCTATCATTTTCGAAATTTATGAAGAAAATGTTAAGTTTTGATTCATGCATTGTTTGATGTTATGATCTTAATAGATTATGCTTATAATATGTTTTTAAAAGATCAAATATGTAATTAGATTTAGAGTATGAGAAACCCTAGTTCATAATTGGAAATTTTTCGAAAATAGGAGAAAATGAAGAACAATTGATGCATGAATTGTGATCATTTTAATGATATAAATGAATTTAGTTAAGTATTTTAAGAATGTTTCATGTTGGGAAGTAATTAAAAATTTCCAACCAATTTCATTTGATGAAAATAATCGAATAAATAAAAATATAAATTAGGGTTTAATAATGTAATGTTATATGATGGATTTGATAATTCAATTAACGATATATGAGATTAATGAAGTATATTAGATCAAGAAATAATGAAACAAGGCTGGATTAACCCTAGAAACCCTAGAAAATCGAATTAGGGTTCTAAAATTAGGGTTGGAAGATTAATACTAAATTAAATGAAATTAAATAAAGAAATGAGCTTAAAATAATAAATAAGTATATTAGAAATTAAAAAGAAGAAGAAGATAAATAAAGAAATGTTAATTTTTATAAGCACCGAAAATTCAAAATAAATAAATAAAATATTAATTAAATTTTAATTAAGAAATTAATTGCATTTATAAACTTCTTAATAAAAATTTAGTGTTATATGATTTTCTAGAAATTTAATTCAAAAATAATAAAGATTTTCTATTTTTGGATGATTTTCCCGATTTAAGAGTTTATATGTTTAATTAAGTTAATGTGTGTATTTAAAGTGTAATTAAGGTTGTTATGATGAAATAAGTGTGTGGAATTAATTTGAGAATTTTCTGAATTCGTTAGACGGATTAAAATCGATTTAGTAAGTTATGATGAATAGTAAATTATAAATGTGGATGTTATATGAGATTTGATTGAGGTCTGATGCTTAATGAGGAATTAAGATAGATTAAGATAGATTAAGAGTGTTTTAGAAGTTAAGATAGAATTTCTCAAGGTTCGTCGAGTTTCGGCGTAGTAATTCGAATCGAATTACGTTAGGTTTATCGAAGTAGTTATTCGATAAAAGATTTACGTTCTAAAATTCGTTATTCGCTTTCGATTAAAGGAGCAAGCGGGAGCGGGAGCAGAAACGTGAAGTAAAAGGGCTACAAGCGCTAGAGTTTAAAGTTTAAAACTTAAGTTTATCGAGGTGGGCTTTCCTAAAGGCTGAAAAATGTGCCAAGCATGATATATTATGATTTTAAAAAAGGTTTGATACTTGTAAAAATTATTTTTTAAATGATAAGTATGTTACCATGCGCGGAAAGCTTCGGAATTCGGTTTCACGCGAGGTGAAATCTGTGTACACATTGGTAATCGTGCGCATTTCTTTGATAAGACCGGTTATTCGTAACCGTGAGTCTTTTACGTTTGATATGCCGATTACAAGTGATTGAGAAAGAGGCCTCTTTCTCATCACCATTATTTGTTGTAGATATGGTTCATACTTGTTATAAATGTACGCGAGACAAATAAATTTTTGAGAAAAGAAAGTATTTTTAACATTTTACGAGTTGTTTTTCAAAAAATCCTCGTATTATGTTTTTACGGCAAGTTTTCATATATAAGAACGTGTATTCGGCAAAGTTTTCAAATGTTTTTCGGCATGTGTTCACCCGAGTACGTAGTACTCGGCCACTTGCATGTTATTTCTAAAACATGCGAGGTTAGCGAAGGATGAAGATGATGAAGTGTTTGGATGGACTATTGTTGTTGTTAAACGTTGTTTATGTAAAGAAAAGTCGTTTTTGAGAAGTTGACCTAGAATATATGTCTTCATACATATATTCTCATGTTTTCCGCTTTGCCAAGAAAATGATAATCGATATTATTATAATGTTTGAATTCTAAAAAGTTCGAACTCTTTTGTCAAGTTCTTTTTGAAACTCGAACAGATGAATCATATGTACATAAGTTGTTAGTTGTGTTGAGAAGGCTTTGTCGAGCTTGAAGCAGCTTGATTTTTTATCTTGTTTTCTTGATCCTCAAGTCATTATATCATCTTCTTGATCAATTGTTGATTATTTGGTTGATCGAGGTCTTTTGACTCCGAGTGATTCCCGAGTTGTGTTTATTGATATGTATGTCATATTGAATTCGAGTTGATCGTCTCGAGTCATATATATCGTATTATTCTAAAATGATGAATTGTTGAAGTATGGTTATTCTTTTGACGATAGAGTACAAGAATTCGCTATCTTAAATTCCTTTTGTTAATCATAAATTGTTGTAAGTCGTGGGACCTACGGCCTATGACATCGATATCGGGGTTCGAGGTACTGCGACGAGTGGTATCGAGCTAGTTTGGCTTGCTGCTGAGATAATATTTTTCTAAAATCTAGTCTATTTTGAAACCACTGTAGACTTTAGTTTAGAGCAATGTCTTCTGCTCTACGTTATTTTTCTAAAAGTCTACAGTACACGGTTTGAATTCCTAGAAATAGTTAAGTTTAAAAACAAGCTGAAGTCCGGCATCTCTCATCTCGTCCAAAGCTATCCGAGTCACGAATTTCAAACGTTTCTAGTTAAAGAAGGTTGGAAGTTGAAGTATATATATAATTGTTGTGTTTTAGCCTCTAATGTGATTGGTTCTTGGTGATCGATCATAAGCGAGATGATGGATCGGTTGTGCAAGCAAGTTGAGTATTTATATGTGGAATGTAACATGAGCCCGGAACACCGCTTTTGGAAGCGACATTGAGTATGTTGAGGCAGTGGATTCTCAAAACTATTCGTAATTTCAGTTTATTTAATTATTTAAATTTTCTTTTATAGGATGTCAACTCACAGAAGCGTAGCGACGATGATTGAATTCCACACCACATACATATGAGCTATACGAAACTCTAGAGAATTTCTAGCTCGGTACCATAGGGTTTGGATGGACATCCATGAATCAAATATCTCGGGAGTTATCGGTATAGTTAGGTTAGTTCCTGCAGCTGCGAGGATTGGCGGGAATGGTCGGCATCGATTCGCAAGGTACGTCACACCCCAATTTTGGGATGGTGTTTTGTTCGGAGATTGCGAGCTTTCATGTTGCAATTAGTACCCAATATATGTGTTTCTCGTACCAGCCTCCTGGACCATATCGACCATTGATTCATGTTGGTGAGTTTGGTTTATAACATCTCATGCCCCAAGATTATCCTATCTTGGATCAGAATCCTCCAGAAAATCCCGACCCCATTGCTTCTCCCATCCTTGGAAATAATAGATTTGATGCTAACTCTTTTCTTGTTGAGCCATTGGCAAATGGCTATGTTTCGTCTCACTCCCAAATCGAGACTCAAACCTTTGTTCTGAGCCTTGTTACACTTGCCTAACGGCGTAGCCTCAGCTTCTTTTGTTGAGGAAATTCCAAATGATCCTTCCGTCGAAACATTGCAAGCTTTGAATTCTTCAGAGCTTGATGCCATAGTTGGAACCCAACCTATCCTATTTGATCCTAACGTGGCTAGCACCTCTGGACCACGTCACTATGATAGTGACGAGGACAACGTTGATCCGAAGTTGGACCAACCGAAGGATACTTCTACCTCCGTCGAATACCGTTTACCCATTTAAGTTTTCAGCCTAGCTTTAGGCCTTCGCCGGGAGAGGATATTACTCATGCCCCTCGTGTGACTTTGACGGAGTGGAGAGGGCAGATGAGAGTACGGAAACGGAAGAAGAAGATCCAAGTGAGGAGGATCTGAGAGACGACGAAGAAGAGGAAGAGGAAGAGGATCCATCGGAGGACGAGCAGTGAGGAAAAGAAGGGTTGCGGAAAGAAGTTAAGGATAATTAACGAAAAGGAAGATAATATAAATATATGTAATAGACTAGTAAACGAACAACTTTTAACGTTTATGTTATAAATAGTTCTTGTATATAGAAGCATAGTATGATAGTTTGAAGCGAATCAGAAGCGACGTAGAATTCCGCTCCGATAAAATATTTTGGCGTGAAGTTAGAAATCACGGCTAAAATACGGATTTTTGATGTAAATAATTCCCTATCTTTTGTAAAAGTCCTCGAAGAGGCAAGTTTTCCATTAAAAAGAAGAAGTAAGACCACGTTGGGTCGTTTTAAAATTTTCCGAGTTGTCAAAAATTTTGTCGGTTGAATTTCGATTTAATCATTTCAAGAAGAAAGAAAGAATTAAGATGAAATTTAATTATAGTCGAGAAACGCTAAAATAAATTAAAGAAAAAAAATGTAATTAACAAGGTAAAACGTAGTAAAGAAAAACGAAGGGTGGAAAGTTCGTTGAATGCGTATAAAGAAGTAAACGGGAAATTACAGGGATGAAAGTCAGAGGTCTCTCAACATCAGCGGTCTCTCAAAAATAATACAGGGAATGAAGTAAGCGACCGCGAGAAGGAGAGAACGGCGGGAAAAATTACGGAATGAAGTCGGCCATCGCGGCGAGTCGGCGGCCGCGGAAGAAGACGGCGCAGCGGCGGCAGCGGGGAGCTAAGCGACCGCTGACCCAAGAGGGTCAGCCATGGCTGAGCTCCAGCGACCGCTGACCCAAGAGGGTCAGCCATGGCTGAGCCCCAACGGGCGCTAGCTTGGGCAGCCGGAGTTCTTCGTCCGTTCCGTTCGTCGTTCGTTTCGTTTTGTTCTTCGTTCGTGTTGTCCGTGGTTCGTTTTGTTGTAGTTCCTTCCGTTCTTCGTTAGTTAGTTCGTTATTAGACTATCATTAGTTAAAGTTCGTCGTTCGTTTTATTCGTTTCATTAGTTATTCGTTATCGTTAGCTTAGTTCGTAGTTATTTAGTTAGGGAAAAATGTTACGATGAAGTAAATCATCTCAAAAGAAATTATGAGGAAGTTTATATATCAAGATGATATTATTCATCTCTTGTTTATAAAGAATGAAGAACTAATTAAATTTAGCAAATAAATATAAATATATATATAATTTCTACTGGAAATTTTTTTTTTTTATGAGAATGCATCGTTTGGTTCATTGATGATGATGAGCGTGAATCATTGGATTCATTAAAGTTATGATGAAATTTATATGCCAAGAGAATGCTATTCCTTTCTTGAAATGTTAGGAATATATTAGCTAAATTTTATTTAGCAAAGATAAGTATGAAAAATATTTGTTTTTGAAATATTTTTGTGATTGTAGTAATTATATGATATGAATGAATTGTTGATTCATTATCTATGACAATAGTGAATTGTTTAAATTATTCATGATGATAATAAGAAGTTAAATTATGGGTTTACAATGTATGATGATGTTTGTGAATCTTTGATTCATTAAATAGTATGAGCCTGTTAGATGTAATTGAAAGTTTTGGATAAGCATGAGTGGTAATGAGTATGAATCGTGTGATTCATGAAAAGTACGATGAGTATATTATGCATTAAAGAGGTGATAAGAAAATTTTTCTAAGTTCTAAAACCTAGAAAAATTTATTTCCTTTAAAATACACTTAAAGAAAGAAGGATTTTTATTAGAGAATAAGACTTTGTTAGAAAGAAAGAATAATTCGAATGAAAATCCTGATTAATCAGAAAATGCCGCCAAGAGGTAGACCAAGAGGCCGAGGTCGAGGAAGGGTTGAAGATGAACCCGAAAGAGAACCTACCACCTCCTCCTCAACCCGAAAGGAGAATAGAAGAATTATTTTTGCGGCAAAATCCTCCAACTCTCGATGGAAGAGGAAGTCCTTCGAAGCCGAAGAGTGGATTCGTCTTATTTGGAAAGAATTTTCCGTTTTCTTCGATATACGGATCAAGAACGTCTTACATGCATGTCTTACCGGCTCAAGGGATGCGGATTATTGGTGGGAAGCTCGTCAAAGGGCGTATACCCCTGAACCACTAGAGAACCTGATGTGGGAACAATTTAAGGATGCTTTGTTCAAAAAATTCGTTCCTCGAAGTTATCGAAAGCAGAAAGAGAATGAATTTGCTAATTTCAAGCAAGGCAAGAAGTCGGTAGCCGAGTATGATCGCGAATTTTGTGATTTGGCACGTTTTGCTCAAGATAAGGTAGACACAGACGAGAAAATGGCTGAACTTTTCCGAACAGGTCTTCGGCAGGAAATAAGAATCGTTCTGGCCAGTCAAAGTACATTGTCATATGCCGAGACTTTAAACAGAGCTTTGGATATGGAATTAGCTATGCAGCCAGATAAGTCTTCTCTGACTTCAGCAGCCACGCAAGTTCAAACCCCAGTGACAG
The DNA here is from genome assembly GCA_031470985.1 of Agastache rugosa. Lineage (NCBI taxonomy): Eukaryota > Viridiplantae > Streptophyta > Magnoliopsida > Lamiales > Lamiaceae > Agastache > Agastache rugosa. The sequence goes on from CM062608.1 coordinate 25,362,484, forward strand.
TGGTAAATCCGCAATCGTCAAACCAAAGTCAGAAACGAAAATGGAATTTTGGAAATCAATCTAGTAAGAAGCCCTGGCAAGGACAGCAAGGCCAACAACGTCAGCAACAACAGCAATTTAATCAGGGACGATTCAAACAGCCTTTCGTTAATCAAGGCAGTTCATCTCAAACTTATCAAGGAATGTCTCCATGTTCCAAGTGTGGCAATGATACGATCCTTGATGACCGATCGAAGATCTCGCACGCGGAAGACTTGATACTACGAATACGAACGATGGAAGATCCCAAAACCTCTGAATCTAACCACGAAATGATCTAGGAGAACGGATCCCTAAACCCCAACGTGAAGTTGATGCAGCAACTCGGGGACGATGAATGACACACGAACGAGGGATGATTGACTCGTCGATAAATGAACTCGACTCGGCAAAACCAAGAAGAACTCGAAAACTCTCAAGAGAGAATTAAACTCACGATTTGATTAATGAATAAAGTCTGCCGAAAATTGTACATACAAAAGGCCTTATATAGGCAAAACCTAATCCTAATCTAGATAGGAAACAACTTAAATAAAAGCCCAACTTAAACTAATGAGCTAACTAAGCCCAAAACTCGAAAATAATAAAGCTTATAACTAATGGGCTTATAACAACGAAAATAAATAATAAAGTCTTCAAACAAAATAAAAGACTTCAAACATGGGCAGCCCACTCGCACGAAATAAGAGTAATGAAACACGGGCTGTCCAATTCGCCAATTCCACCAACTTCAATGGGCTTCTTCAATAATTCTTGATCCCACACGTCTTGAACTAAGCCCATCAAGCATTCCTTAAACTTCTTGGCTCGTGCTCTTGTAATTGGCCCAACAGGAACACGCACCGGATCTTGCACCAACGAACCTTGGGCTGCATCAGGCAAGATGCATCAAGGGATATGCAAGGCTGGAAGTAATAGCTGCTATACTTGTGGTCAAGTTGGTCATTATTCGTATCAGTGCCCAACTAAACTACAAGGAGCAGGAGGAAGTAGACCAACTCAGAACCAGCCTCAGAGACTGAAGGCAATAGAAGTTGTTCCTCAGCAACGGCAGCAGCAACGAAATCGCCAAGGGCCGCGATTCCAGCAAAAGCAAAAGCAACCCCAACCATTGAGAATGGAACCCCAGCAACAATATCAAAGGGTTTTTGCTCTTGATCAGAAACCGTTCGACAAAGATCAAGGAAATTTAACAGGTATGGGTCAATTAAATGGCATACCTGTTATAATTTTATTTGATACTGGTGCATCACATTTATTTATATCAGATGCATGCGTAGATAATCTTGGTCTTAAGGTAGAACGTGCTAGTCAAGACTTGAGAGTAACTACACCGTTAGGTAAATCTACCTCAGTTACTCGCATCTGTCCTAATATAGCGATTGAATTAGGATCTCTCAAGATGTTAGCAAAAACCCTAAACTTAATTAAAATGTGGGATGTAGATATTATCTTGGGAATGGATTGGTTGACCGAGAATTTTGCAAGCATTCAATGCAAGCGAAGGCAAATTTCATTTCATATGCCTGGTCAGGAACCAACTCAATTTTTCGGAATAGAAAGAAGTTATAAGAAATCGCCGATTATTTCGGCGAGTTCAAGCTAAAAGAAGGGTATTGAAAAAGAAAGATGTGAAAACATATCTTATCTATCTCAACAAGAATGAAGATAAGGATAAGAGCATTGAAGATGTAGTTGTGGTCAAAGAATTTCAAGACGTATTTCCAGAAATTTTGCCAGGATTGCCACCCGACAGGCAAGTGGAGTTCACAATAGATCTTGAACCAGGATCAGCTCCTGTTTCCAAGGCACCATACAGAATGGCTCCAAAGGAATTGCAAGAATTGAAAATTCAAGCATTTGCAAGAGTTACTTGACCTAGGTTTCATTAGACCTAGTGTTTCTCAGTGGGGAGCACCAATTACATTTGTCAAAAAGAAGGATGGTAGTTTGAGGATGTGCATCGACTACCGAGAATTAAACAAATTGACCTTGAAAAACAAATATCCTTTGCGGGAATAGATGATCTATTTGATCGGCTCGGAGGAGCAAGTGTATTCTCGAAGATTGATACGAAATACGGTTATCACCAATTGAAGGTTAAGCGAGAAGATATTTCCAAGACGACTTTCGAGAACAAGATATGGCCACTACGAGTTTGTAGTAATGCCATTTGGTGTGACAAATGCTCAGGCGATATTTATGGATCTCATGAATCGAGTATTCCATGAATTCTTGGACAAGTTTGTCGTAGTTTTCATTGATGATATTCTCGTGTATTCAAAGAATGAATTAGAACACGAGGAACATCTTCGAATTGTTTTGGAAAGGTTGAGAACCGAAAGATTGTATGCCAAATTTAGTAAATGTGAATTTTGGCTAAGAGAAGTACATTTCCTCGGACATGTTGTATCTTCTGAAGGAATCAAAGTTGATCCTTCAAAAGTACAAGCAGTTCAGGAATGGAAAGTTCCAACCACACCACATGAAATTAGGAGTTTCTTAGGTCTGGCGAGCTATTATCGGAGATTTATCGAGGGATTCTCCAAAATAGCTTAGCCAATGACCCGTCTCGAAGAAAGAATCAAAGTTCAAGTGGTCAGAAGAATGTGAGGAAGGTTTCCAAGAACTTAAAAAGAGATTGACCAACGCCGGTGCTATCGGTTCAGGATTCGGATAAAGATTATGCTATTTACACGGATGCATCAAAGAACGGACTAGGTGTGTCTGATGCAAGAAGGAAGAGTTATTGCCTATGCTTCTAGACGGCTTAGACCTCATGAAGTAAACTATCCAACTCATGATTTGGAACTAGCGACGAGTAGTACATGCTTTAAAAATACGGAGACACCATCTTTATGGAACGAAATGTGAAATCTTCACGACGGATCACAAGAGTCTCAAATATTTCTTTGAGCGAGAAAAAGAATTAAATATGAGACAAAGAAGATGGCTCGAGTTAGTTAAAGACTACGATTGTAAAATTTCCTATCACCCGGAAAAGCAAATGTAGTCGACGACGCGTTAAGTAGAAAAGGAAAATCGGAATTTGGATTTCTTCTAACTCGAAAGAACTCATTAAGAGTTTCGGAGCGAGATTAGAAGTAATTCTACCTCCGCAATCTGTTGAGCAAATGATTGCAGCCATGGAAATAATTCCAGATCTAAGATCAAGAATTTCCGATGCTCAAAGAAAAGACGAGAAATTGGAAAAGTTACGAATGAAAATTCGTCAAGAGAAAAATGAAAATTTTAAGGAGGCGGGGAGATAATGTTCTCTTTGTATCGAGGAAGAATTTGTGTGCCGAATGATGAAGAATTAAGGAATGAAATCATGAGCGAAGCTCATGAAACTCATATTCGGCTCACGGAGGTACCAAAATGTATCAAGATTTGAAACAAACATTTTGGTGGGAAGGAATGAAAAGAGACATAGCTTCTTTTGTGGAAAGATGTTTAGCCTGTCAACAAGTAAAGGCATTACATCAGAGACCATATGGGAAGCTACAACCCTTAGATATTCCGGAGTGGAAATGGGATAAAATTACCATGGATTTTGTAACTGGGTTGCCTAGATCCAGACGAGGGAATACAGCAATATGGGTAATAGTGGATAGATTGACAAAATCTGCACACTTTATACCTATTTCCATAACTTATGGCGCAGATAAGTTAGCTCAGCTGTACGTACGAGAAATTGTGCGATTGCACGGAGTACCTAAGTCGATCACTTCGGATCGAGACTCAAAATTTACTTCTCATTTTTGGAGAAGTATGCAAGAAGAATTAGGTACCAAATTGAACTTCAGTACGGCTTTTCATCCTCAGACGGATGGTCAATCAGAAAGAACCATTCAGATCTTGGAGGATATGTTGAGAACTGTTGTTCTAGATCGAGGAAGTCAATGGGAGCAAATTTTACCTCTTGTTGAATTTGCTTACAACAACAGTTATCAAATGACGATTGGCATGGCGCCCTACGAAGCCCTTTATGGAAAGAAGTGTAGATCTCCACTTCATTGGGATGATGTGGGTGAGAGAAAAATATTAGGGCCTGATTCAGTGGAAGAAATGATAAAGATTGTGCGTCAAATCAAACAAAGAATTAAAGAAGCACAAGACCGTCAGAAGTCTTATGCTGACGTCAGAAGATCAGCATTAGAATTCAATGTGGGTGATAAAGTTTTCTTGAAAGTTTCGCCTTCAAGAGGAATTCATCGATTTGGTGTTAAAGGAAAGCTTAAGCCTCGCTACATAGGACCATATGAAATTCTGGAAAGAATAGGTCAAGTAGCGTATAAGTTAGCTTTACCGCCAAGTTTTGAAAATTCACATAACGTGTTCCATGTATCTCAGTTGCGGAGATATATGTTTGATCCTAAGCACGTTATTCATCAAGAAGAAGTAGTCCTTGAACCAGATCTCAGTTATGAAGAGGAACCTGAAGCGATTTTGGATCGTAAGGTCCAGCAGATTAGAAATAAATCGATCGCGTCAGTAAAGATCAAATGGAGGCATCACGGACTAGAAGAAGCGACATGGGAGTTAGAAAGCAAGATGAGAGAAAAGTATCCCGAACTCTTCCAAGAGGTAAGCAAATTTTGGGACGAAATTTATTTTTAGGGGGAGAGAATGTAGTATCCCGTGTTTCTTAAGTAATTAAAATAATTAACTTAATGAGAAAGACAAGAATTTTAGTGAAATAAAAATTTTCTTTCCGAAAATCTTACCCGGCAGATATATTCTACCGGAAAAATGAGTTTTAATTAATTTTCATCGTCTCGGTTAATCCGAAACGAAGAAGTTTTTTCATTTATCAATAGATGATAAATGTTTAGTCATTAATTGACTAAAAGAAGAATTTAATTTAATTACGTGAAATTTTACGTAATTAATCGCTTAAAAATTTAATTTCGGTCGATTTGAAAATGCTTCGAATCTCCGATTCTTTCTGTGAGATTTTTATCAAAGGTTCGTGAAACCTTAATCTTAATTACTGTATTGAGAATTTAAGAGTTTATCGGAGGGTTCGTCGTTGTTAATTAAGTGAGTCGAGAAAGGGATTAAATAATTAACAAAACTTAAGAATTAAGTTAACTTAAAATAATAACCCTAGTCTACCCTAACCTAGGTGTGTAACATGCATATAATCTACTCTCATCTCACTCACTCACCACACGCACACACACAAACAACAGCAGCCCATCTCCCTCTCAATCTCTCGATCTCTCACTCTCAAACACACACACTCACACACAACTCCATTGTTGAACAACATCCAAGCTTCCAAGACCAAAGTCATCTTCTCAAATTAGCTAAGTAAGATTTAATTTCATTTATTCCAAGCTCCTAATTCATGTTCATGGTGGAAGATCATATATATATATATATGTGTCGAAATTTTGGGGAAAGAATTGATGAAGTGATTGGATGATGTTTATGTATTAGCATGATGCTTATATTATGATTATATGATGAATTGTGTGATTAAATCAAGCATGAAGAACCCTAACCCTAATTCTATCATTTTCGAAATTTATGAAGAAAATGTTAAGTTTTGATTCATGCATTGTTTGATGTTATGATCTTAATGAATTATGCTTATAATATGTTTAAAAGATCAAATATGTAATTAGATTTAAGTATGAGAAACCCTAGTTCATAATTGGAAATTTTCGAAAATAGGAGAAAATGAAGAACAATTGATGCATGAATTGTATGATCATTTTAATGATATAAATGAATTTAGTTAAGTATTTTAAGAATGTTTCATGTTGGAAGTAATTAAAAATTTCCAACCAATTTCATTTGATGAAAATAATCGAATAAATAAAAATATAAATTAGGGTTTAATAATGTAATGTTATATGATGGATTTGATAATTCAATTAACGATATATGAGATTAATGAAGTATATTAGATCAAGAAATAATGAAACAAAAGCTGGATTAACCCTAGAAACCCTAGAAAATCGAATTAGGGTTGGAAGATTAATACTAAATTGAATGAAATTAAATAAAGAAATGAGCTTAAAATAATAAATAAGTATATTAGAAATTAAAAAGAAGAGAAGATAAATAAAGAAATGTTAATTTTTATAAAAACCGAAAATTCAAAATAAATAAATAAAATATTAATTAAATTTTAATTAAGAAATTAATTGCATTTATAAACTTCTTAATAAAAATTTAGTGTTATATGATTTTCTAGAAATTTAATTAAAATTACTAAAGATTTTCTATTTTTGGATGATTTTCCCGATTTAAGAGTTTATATGTTTAATTGAGTTAATGTGTGTATTTAAAGTGTAATTAAGGTTGTTATGATGAAATAAGTGTGTGGAATTAATTTGAGAATTTTCTGAATTCGTTAGACGGATTAAAATCGATTTAGTGAGTTGTGATGAATACTAGTTTATAAATGTTAATGTTGTATGAGATTTGATTGATGTTGATCCTTAATGAGGAATTAAGATAGATTAAGATAGATTAAGAGTATTTTAGAAGTTAAGATAGAATTTCTCGAGGTTCGTCGAGTTTCGGCGTAGTAATTCGAATCGAATTACGTTAGGTTTATCGAAGTAGTTATTCGATAAAAGATTTACGTTCTAAAATTTGTTATTCGCTTTCGATTAAAGGAGCAAGCGGAAGCGGGAGCAGAAACGTGAAGTAAAAGGGCTACAAGCGCTAGAGTTTAAAGTTTAAAGCTTAAGTTTATCAGGTGGGCTTTCTAAACTGAAAAATGTGCCAAGCATGATATATTATGATTTTAAAGGTTTGATACTTGCCAAAATTATTTTTAAATGATAAGTATGTTACCATCTACTTCAGAAAGACGAATTCGGTTTCACGCAAGGTGAAATCTGTGTACACATTGGTAATCGTGCGCATTTTTTTGATAGACCGGTTATTCGTAACCATGAGTCTTTCGTTGATATGCCGATTACAAGTGATTGAGAAAGAGGCCTCTTTCTCATCACCATTATTTATTTGTAGATATGGTTCATACTGTTATAAATGTCTGCAGACAAATAAATTTTTGAGAAAAGAAAGTATTTTTAACATTTTACGAGTTGTTTTCAGAAAATCCTCGTATTATGTTTTCTGGCAAGTTTTCATATATAGCTGTATTCAGCAAAGTTTTCAAATGTTTTCGGCATGTGTTCACTGAGTACGTAGTACTCAGCCCTGCATGTTATTTCTAAAACATGCAGGTTAGCAGGGATGAAGATGATGAGTACTGAATGGACTATTGTTGTTGTTAAACGTTGTTTATGTAAAGAAAGTCGTTTTTGAGAAGTTGACCTAGAATATATGTCTTCATACATATATTCTCATGTTTTCCGCTGCAAGAAAATGAAATCGATATTATTATAATGTTTGAATTCTAAAGTCGAACTCTTTTGTCAAGTTCTTTTGAAACTCAACCCGATGAATCATATGTACATAAGTTGTTAGTTGTGTTGAGAAGCTTTGTCGAGCTTGGAAACGAGTTTTTTATCTTGTTTTCTTGATCCTCAAGTCATTATATCATCTTCTTGATCAATTGTCGATTATTTGGTTGATCAGGTCTTTTGACTCCGAGTGATTCGAGTTGTGTTTATTGATATGTATGTCATATTGAATTCAGTTGATCGTCTCGAGTCATATATGTCGTATTATTCTAAAATGATGAATTGTTGAGTATGGTTATTCTTTTGAACGATAGCCGGGTCGCTATCTTAAATTCCTTTGTTAATCATAAATTGTGTAAGTCGTGGGACCTACCGGCCTTGACATCTGATATCGGGGTTCGGGCTGCGACATCATATCATACAAACATATCAACCTTCAACTTGGAAAAATTCATCGGAAAAATAGAAATTATCAAAACTTCGTATTAAATTTCCGAAAAATTCCACAACACTTAGTTTTTAACATAGAATCCAAATCTATAATTATTTATTTGATTAAAAATCAAATAATCTTTATAAATAAAGATTAAAGGGGCTGCCCTTTTTCAACTCTTAGATTAAATATTCAATCTCATTCTAATTACTTCCAAACATTCTTAATTAAATTATAAACTATAATTATAATTTAATTTCTTGGATAACTTGAATAAAAATCATAATTCCACATATATATATATTTCGGCTTTTTCATATATAATATATGGATGATTACTTTCTCTTCAAATCATTCATAACATGCTTGATTAAAATCATAGAGATTAATTATAACTTCAATCAATCCATTTAAGCCTTAAATTAATTATTTCTTAATTAATTTAAAAGCGAAAAAATTCCTAAATAATAGAAATTAAACTCCAAAAATTCTAATAATATTCTCACATGCTTAAATAAATATCATAAGCTCAATGCTATCATCAATTTCATCATTCAAGATCAAAATCAAAATCTCAAATTTGATGAACCTAATTTCGAAAATATTCAAAATTGGAGAATTAATGATTCAATCCATTAATTCAATACATAATCATACTCAATAACATCATATAAGCTCAATTTAAACATCAAATTAATCAAAGAATATCAAGATAAAAAATCCCTAATTTTAATTAATATTTTCGGCTATTTTGAAAATAATAGTAGGACTTTGATTCTTTGATTACTTCCAACATCAAACATACTTATAATAATTATCTAAGCTCAAATAATCAATTAATTTGATCATCCATCATCAAAATTTAAAAACCCCTAATTCTTCCTTTATTTTCGAAAAATTCAATTAAATTGGGTTAGGGTTTAATTAAGCTTGAATTAATGATCTATCATGCATCCTAAGCATGAATTAAACCTCATAAATCAAGATCATAATCATCTACTAATTAAATCCTAATTTTCGAAAAATCTGAAATTTAATAATAAGATGATCAAAGCTTGTTTTTAAGCAATAAACTTGAATTAAACTTATATCTTACCTTGATTAATAACTTGGAATTGATTTACTCTTGATTTGGAGCTTGAAAATTACACAAAAATGGAGTTTAGAGTGTGTCTGTGTGTGTGCTGGAATTTTCAGCCGAAAATGGGAGGGAGAGAGGTGAGGAAATGATGATAATGATCACATATATATATATAGAGCATAGGATAGGATAGGATTAATTAATTATTTAGTTAATTAGACTTTGAAAGTCAATTAGGAATATTCTTAGGAATAAACCTTATCTAAAAAAAATATCTAGATATTTAGGAAATAATTAGATTAGTTAATTAATTAAAATTCTAATCAATTCAATTAATTACTAACAACTAAATCCTCAATTAAACCTCTAATTTCTCAACATAGGAAAATCAATTAGGGTTTCACGAACCCTAGATAAAAATCTCACAAAAAGAATCGGAGATTTGAAACATTTTCAAATCGACCGAAACTAAAAATTTAAGTGATAAATTACTCAATAAATCACTTAAATAAATTAAATTCTTCTTTTAGTCAATTAATGACTAATCATTTATCACTTAATGATAAATGTAAAAACTTCTCCATTTTGGATTAACCGAGACGATAAAAATTAATTAAAACTCATTTTTACAGTAAAATATATCTGCCGGATAAAATTTTCGGGAACGAAAATTTTTCTTTCACTGAAATCTTATCTTTCTTATTAAATTAATTAATTTTAGTACGCAAGAAAGACGGGATATTACAGATCATCTCGTCACAAAGTTAAATTTCGAGAATTCTCCCTACGTGTATATATATACAAATTCAAGAATTTTAATTGAGAATACGTATTTTTGAGATTTTTCTTTTATTTACGTCAATTTAATTATTTGTTAAATTAAATAAATTAATATTGAAAACTACATAATTGATCAAATTAAAATTGTCAATAAAAATAAAACTATTTATTTGGCTAGTAAATTAATTTACAAAATTATATTGGTTGTGCAAAATAATTGCGTAATGAAAAAATACACATGGATTGTGAGTATTTATATAGGTTCTCCAAGAATGAAATTTTATTAAAAATCAATGTGGGATGAGAAAATCTATATTAAATATACATAGAATAAATGACTAAAAATGCTCAAAATAAGGATTAAAGATAAATAAGAATACTGAAAGGAGATAGCGCCACGTATGACCTCGAATTAAGGAGAGCTCCGGATCCGTAATCGTTTGAATATATCATAGGAATATTTTGGGATTTCTAAGACCGATGAATATATATATATATATATATATATATATAGGGTGTGGATCTGTCACAGCCCCAAATTCCGAAGGACGGCTAAGCCGGGGTGCAACTAGGGTTGGAATTAAGAAGCGGGGAAGAAGGGGGATTAATGAATAAATGAGGAAAAGATCTTGATCAGTCAAAGATATAAACTGAAAAGTACTTTGTTTATTTGAGAGGAAGACAATCTCGAAAGATTGTTAGACATAGAAGCTTAGTACTATTTAGGGTTTCAAGTATAGAATACTTAAACCGAAAAGTGTCATAACATAAAGAGTGTCTGCAGCGGAAAAGACGTAGATTGACTTCACATATGAAGATGTGAAGTCGAGGCTCGATTAACTTTATTCAACATTTCACAACCACTCAACTTCCACCGTCACTCGTCACTCAACCTGCATATTTATAAACATATACAGGGCTAAGTACAAAGTACTTAGTGAACACATGCCAAAAATATATAATAGATTTAATGGATTTATCAGGCATCTCAACAGTAACACAACGGGATTTTTCATTAAAGGTCCGTGCTTACTAAAACTTCTTTTCATAATCGCTTGCAAGCATTTTCTTACTTTAATTCAATATGACCAAATCTGAATAACGCCGGGGAAGAATGCACTCTTCCGCGGTCGCTCCTCACCATGGCTGGCTACCCCTCAACAGAGTACCACACACACCGGCTACCGTGTACACTAATTCTGGAAATCACCCTCTTGGCTAACTCAGAATCCGATCGATTTCTAGTTGGCGAACCAACTCAGATAGGCATAATAGAACTCACAAAACAAATTCTTTTATGCCAAGATAATCACTTTAAAACATGCTTTTTAAAGCGGTAAGAAAAACAGAGCAAAGCTCGAGTTATTCAGTAAATAGAATAACCACATTTTATTTGTATAATAGAAAAGCCCACCTTAACGGTTTACAGAACGAAAACCAAGCTTTAGTCTTCCGTCCTTTCTTCTATGTACGATGTCTTCCTTTAATCGTAAATAAGCAAATCTTAGAAAAAAATCGAGATGGAAAAATGAAAACAAAAAACGGACTCGATAACGATTTAATTTTAGGACTTGCACTTGATTAATCTCTTATTAAAAGAAATGAGATTTGAAAAAATATCGATTGAAAACCAACTCCGTTCTTACTCGACGGTTAGAACATTCTTAAGGGTAGTTGATAATTAAAAACGACTTAGATGTTTCTAAGAAATCAAGTTAAAACAATTTAACTTGAAGGAAAATAAGAGTTCGGAAAAACTGTGCAACTGCATCAGTTTCTAAGGCAGTTTCAGAACAGAGTGTTCGGAAACAGGGGATGAGAAAGATACCATTAGAAAGCCATGGATGTCTAGTTTCCAACCCAATTTACGGATCTGAATTTCGTTAAACGAACAAAACGTTATGGCTGTTTCCGTGAAGGGTGGCAGAGCTGCCAGAAATCCGGCGAACCCTAACCCCTCGACTCACGGTTTCCTAGGCTCGTTAATAGACATCCAAGCCCTAATTTCTTACAAACCCTAGCCATGCCACCATACCAACCATAGCATGCAAATCCTAGGTTCTTAATGCACAAACATCATGCTTCTCGATTCTCAAATTCTACATTTTCATACTTAGCATATTTTTGCAAAAACTAACAAAACATATAATCATATAATCTAACTTTTTATCCAATCATCTAATGACATGATCACCAACTAATCATTTGATCATCAACTAACAACATAATCAAATCCACAATCAAAGTTCTAAACAAAATACGTATACAACTTTTATCGAGCAACGACGAGCGTAGTCGATTTTCCAAAACATTTTTATTGATTCTAATAAAATCATTATAACCATATATAAACATGCTTATTATATATGCACAAATCATTTTATCCAATTATTCATTTTACGGCTCGATTCTTCGTTTATCCAAAAATAGGTCAACTTACTTTTATTATAAAACCAAGTTCTATAATTCCTTTTCATTCTCCTTCAATATCCATTATCTTATATCATTAACATAAACATATTAACATGCTTAACTCACCAAATCAAACACTTAATCTATTTCACAACAATTTCAATCTTTAATATACTTTTTAGACAAAGTTGGTCCGTTAATTCTCAAACAAATACACATCGAGCTCTTAACATAGATAACTACTAATATCCATTTACTTTTCTTTTTCAAAAACTTAGTCGATAATTTTGCTCGATTATCCGTCTCTTATCAAACGAGAAATATTCTTAAAAAATTCTCAAACTTATACATTATGATCATCAAGCTACTAGATTAACTAATATGAAATCCGTACGATCATATCATAAACAACTTTTAATTTATTCTCGATTTTTCGTCTCCAACGAAAAATAAAACATTCTTAGAAAATTCTAATTAATTTACTCAATAATCATCATGCTTACTAGTGACCAATTATGCAAACACAAATTCCAAACTATTTTTATTCATTCGATTTATATCGAATGTTCGTCTCCAACGATTTTTATTTTATTTTTAGAAAAATCCGAATTAAATATATGTTCAACTACATGCTTCCTAATGCTCATAAGTTATAACCATAATCATATTCCTCATATTATCATCATACTTCAATCTACATCACATTCTTCATCTCATTCAATAAATAAAATACTTTTAGAAAAATCTCAAATAATTAACATATGCTTATATCATCACATAGAAGCATAATATATAAACAATTTATCAAGAATCAAAGCTAAAATCAAAAGCCTAATATTTCTAGAATTTTCGGCCCTCTTAAGTTTTTGAATAAAACTTGATTTCAAACTTGATTCCTTTATTAAAAACATTACCAAGCATCATATAAACATTAATCAAAAAGCTAAAACAACAATCCAACCATGCTCCAAAATTTTCGAAAATTTCAAGGTGGAAGAAATGAAATTTTGTTTGGTTGGGAATGAAGAAGAAGCTCCTACCTTGCCAAAATCGAACTCGGATCGAAAATCGGACGGTAGACGAAAGAGTAATCGAGACTTGAAGCTTGAAGAATTGCAACAACAATGGTGTTCTTGAGAGGGAGAGAGAGACGGCAGTAAAGGAGGGGGGGGATGAATGAGAGAGAGAGAGAGGTAATTAAAGTTAATATTTAGGATAGACTTTATCTAGAAATTAAATTTTTAAACCGTAAATTAAAGCGAGCAACGAGATTCTTAGACGACAATATTTTTGACGAAAATGGTCGAGACCATTGAATCCGAAATATTTTAATTAGTCGGGAATGCCGGTTCGTTTTTCGAAAAATAAAAAAAAGTCGAGACGCGACGGGTCGATAAAAATATCCGGAAATGATAAAAACTGACTTTTTGGAAAAAGATTCGTATCGAGAAATAAGTGAATGGAAATGCAGACGCTGCTCAATTCCGAGGTTTCAAACGAAAAATTAATCGGGCGCCGAAACCATAATCCTGTATCCGGTTACTCGATTTCTGTAATTAATTTTCAGAAACGGATCGCGCCATAAATCTTATAATTGAAAATTAGCAATTAAGAAATGCAAAACTTTAATAATTAATAAAATTTTAATTATGACGAGATAATAAAGTCCGTTTATTAGGGACTTTATTAGGGACACTGGACTTTCTTCTTGTCATAGTTTTGCTTATAACTCTTCGTCTCGTCCGTGACAATCGCATCGGAGTTTAACTGAAGAAATTTACTCGTTCCTCCAACTTTGTACTTGTATTCTTCTATAACACAAGTTCTTACATAGGATTACTTCATATATAGTGTATGATCGTCGGTTTTGGATCAATACTCATTTCTTAACGTACGAGACATAAAATACATACATTCCTCTTTCTTAGTGGCTAAGTCGACTCATAAGCTGTTGGACCTACACTACTTAGGATCTCGACAGGTCTTAAATGATAATTCTTAACTTTTATTCTTTTCAATACGTACAACATTCTTAGAAAAGAATTCTTATGAAAGAAAGTAAGATTGTCACTTTAGTCTTTTTTTTTTTTTTAATTACACTTATCAATATAGTTTGTTGGCATCAAGCATCATATTTTACCTTCTTCAAATCTTTAACTCATATCTACACTTATTTGTATAAGCTATATGTCCGTCTCTTCATCTCCTTGATTTTCTGCTTAAGTTAGGTTGAATTCATCGACCATCTACTGTATTTGATTATGGGCCAAAGAGTTTTTCTCACGTCCATCTCATCCAAAAATATGAGTGATCTATATCCTTAGCCTTACAAGAACACATTCTTATTGATGTCGGCAACTAAAACTCGCAACGTATTTTTATAGTTTGGAATTATCATTTCCGACTGTTCGTCGGTTTGAGATATTGTTCAAAATTTTAAATGATTAATCAATATTTCATAACCTTGTTAACATGTGACGTGAACCTAGAGTCACATTAGACCGACTTGAGATTGGTAAATCCATAAGGGCGTACGATTTCTTTGCATAAAACTTTTGCAAGATTATTTAATTAACCCCCTTTTTTTCCGAAGAAAATGTCTTATCTTATTAATTTTGATCCCATATGATCCAAATGGTCGTGCTCTTACGCTTCAATTAATTCCTATAGACATAATACGGGCATTTACTTATAGTTTATTTCTCTTACTTCCGGATCGGCAGTGGTCTAAACATTCTATATGGTCTTTAGTGTGGGGTTTCTTACATGCTCACAAGTAATTTATCAATATTCAAATGATAATATATTTCTTCTTGCGTTTCAAAAGAAAAAAAAATTTCGTTTGGGCTTTCACAATACTTTTGTTAATTTTATGAAACTATCTATAATTTCAATTAATAACTAGTGTTCATTCGGCCTTGCGGCAAAGCGCATACTTTCTAAAAATTCATCTCCTTATCGAGCTTAAAAAAAATTATCATCATTTTTCGTGGTTGGCACTTATAACTATAATGGAACTTTGACCGGCTCGATAGGTAGACCACTACTAATTTTAGTTTCTCTATATGTTGTAAGTCCCCTCTCTCGAATAAGCAATTATTCTTCTTGATCTTGATCTTTTGATAAGAAGCACTAGTTACTATATTTTTCTATCATGGATGATACTTTATAGTTAATTCTTATAACTAATTATTGTCATCTCTATTGTTTCATGAGCAAAAATTCTTTATACTCCTTTAGCAATTCAAAAAATTAGTTATACACCCTTCATTGGAATAAAATTAGTTATACTCAGAATGACCATTATACCCTTTCTGCTGAATTCCTTTATTCATTCTGCTTTTTCCAATCACATTTTTCCAATTATGGAGATAATTCATGCAACACTATCAGGCCCATCACACTTTCGTATAAAAATTCTAAGCATACCAACTTCATACCTTTTTGACCGTAATACTGCCGGGTATTTCTGCCGGAAGTTTTAGGGACCTCGTCCAACCACACGATCGCAACCGATGGTTTCCAGACGCAGACTCCTTCAGCAACACTCAACACAGCCCTCATTCGTTTCCTACTCGGGGCATAGGGTATTTAGTCGGTATTTAGAGAATAATTAGACACTGGAAGGGATGAGCAAAAGCCCGAACTTTATTTAGGAATTATATAAAATTTATTACAACATAAGTATATCTCCTTTAGGGAGGAGACAGACTTGTTTAGCTACCTATGGTAGCGGAATTAAAATACATAAATTATACTATACTAGGAACTATGCTATAACAATTTTATTTTGGAGAGAGCAGAGGAGATGGTGTAGATGATTTCGAATGGATTTTCGATGCCCTTCTGCTCTCTAATCTCTTGAAATATATAGAGGTTGCAATTCTCAACCTCCTTCCTTCATTATTACCTCGGATCCCTTTGTTCCGTGGCCAGCCTGTTTATGACTCAGCGTAGGACCACTGCTGTCGTCCATTATTGAATAAGGACGCCAAACTTTCGGTGCTACCTTGTTGGCAAAATTATAAGGTTTCGGTTTGATACCAAAACCCAACTGATTCTCCAACCGAATAGATGATCGCGTCAACCTAAATAGTGTTTTCCAGCTCGCATGTTTGAGCCTTAGATGTTCTAGGATTACAGGTTAAGGAAGCGGAAGACAGCAGTCGACCCAGCTGTGTCTACAGCAGGAGTCAGCTAGCGGAAGACAGCAGTCGACCCACTCGTGTTCACCGAGTCAACTAGCAAAGAAAGCGGCGTCAACCTTCGGTGAGTGATCCGGCGAGCTGATCAAGGCGAAGAGAATTCGAGGCGAGTTCAAAACACGGTGGTCCGTATGTACAGAACAAAGGAACTATCTCTGAAGACTCCACTTCAAGACAGTCCAGCTCTGAATTCAAAAGCCAGCTTTAAAGGCAGAAGATCCCGGAATCAGAGGAAGTCAACCTACCTCGACCAATGAGGGATTGCCAGATCAGCATCCTAGACTTCAGAACCTAGGATGTGACACAAATGAAGACAGGTGCAGATACGCCCAACGGTAGATCTTGTATTTAAGAAGAGTAGGTAAGATTCAAACGGCTCCTCCAACGGCTAGTCTTGAATCTCTACCTATATAAACCCGTCTTCAACCTCAGGATCAGATACGAAAAACTCTCTACAAGCTTTCATTATCTGAAATCATTATTCTTTCAAAAGCTCTCAAGCAGTTCTACATAGATCAAAGAACACTTTATCTTAAAGTGTTTCTAGTTAAGAAACTGCTTAGTTTTTCGTCTGTTCCCTAGGCCAAACTCATTGTATATCTTAAGCCTAGATTTCGAACGAGTTTATCATACTCTGAAGTTCTTAATTGTAAGAACTCGTTCATAGTTGGAACCCCATACCCAAACCCAAACCCAGAAAGGTTAGGTAAAGGTACGCTTGCTCGAAGCGCGTAATTCGAGTGGTTAGGTTCTTCAGTACCCGGAAACTGAAGGTGTATAGGCTTGACAGTGCCCGCAAACTGTTGGAACACAGCTCGGGTTAGAGTTGTGAAGTTGCTTGGTACTTGGAAACCAAGTGGTAGTGGATTACCAGTGAACCTGGTCGTGGACGTAGGAGGTGTTACTCCGAACCACGTAAAAACTCGCGTGCTTCTTACTCTCTCTCTTTACTTTTGCTTTATATTCAGCTGTGTACTAACTCCTTCATATCATTGCATATTTGTTCAAAACTGCACAACACAGCTGCTCTCCAAAGACAGCTGTGTCTCTCTAAAAGTTGCACAACCTGACTAAGTTGAAAACGTTAAGTTAATCTTTTCAAACTGAGTTTTTCTAAGTAACCGAGCTAAGTTTTCAAACCACCACTTTCCGCACCGCCGGTGAGTTATTTACCCAGCTGACCCTCCCCAGCTGGATCAATAACTGAGCTCACCAACTCTGTGTTTTAACTTGAAAAAGTTTCGAAAAATCTACTTGGTGCATTCACCCCCCCCTCTACACCAAGTACCCAGCTCAGGGACCATCAATTGGTATCAGAGCAGTGGTTCAAAAGACCACCGTTTCTGTATCAAGAGATCTCTCTTGACACTCTGTGTCAGTGGTCAACTGAACAGATCCGTTTTTCAGAAAAACTCATCTTATTACATACTGCACATGTCTATGGATTCTTATCTTAACAGGAATCTCCCCACCTTCTCGGTAGACGACTATGCAATCTGGAAATTCAGATTGAAAAGCTTCCTTTGTGCACATCATGACATGATGTGGGACGTCATCACAGACGGACCCATCCTTATCTATAAACAAGGAAATGAACTCGTACCTGCTCATGATGGAGGACAACCAGAATACCGGCCAATTCTCAAGCCAAAGAAGGATTACTCGTCAGAAGAACGAAAGCAAGGCGGGTACGGACAGCTTCGCAAGAAACACCATCTCATCAACAGTCTCAAACGCCTACCTGAGTAAGATCATCAAGTGCAAGACAGCCAAAGAGATGTGGGAAATACTTGCCAAGCTATGTGAAGGATCTGAAGAAATCAAAGAAAACAAATTCACAATAGCTTGCCAAAAATTCGACAACTTCAAGCAGCTAGCCAACGAGTCCATCGAAGCGATGGAGCTAAGGTTCTCAAACATAGTCATTGAGATAGAGACAATCGAAGCGGGAAGTATACCCAGCGGGAAAAGAATCTAAAGGTTCTTTCAGCTCTTTCAGCTGAATGGAACACTTACAAGGTAGTTCACCAAAGTCGAAATGACTTGGGTGATCTATCTACAGAAAGGTTGTTCTCACTCTTAAAAGCCAACGAATACAACTTGAAGATCACTCAAGAAGAATCTTCAAGCAGACAGAATCACGGAGAACTCACCCCAGCTCCAAAAGAAATAGCTTTCAGAGCCAACTCTGAAAAGTCAGCTCATGTCAAGTCAGCTGAGTCCTCCATGATGAAGAAGGACAAAAAGGATATGAGCAAAGAGGAGCTACTCGAAGAAATTGCCATGATGGTGAAAAATTATAACAGACTCAACACCAGCAAGGGCAAATACAAGAAGTTCTTTAGGACTTACAGAGATAAGTACGCGACGGTGATGAGAAGTCGGTGACCAACGAACAGTGAAGGTTGCTTCAGCGCAAGGAACCGAGGACACTACCGAGCAAGATTGTCCAAAGCGTCCAAGAAAGACAAAGACCAATTAAAAGCTAAGGCGACGAGACAAAAGGAGAGCTTATATCGGCGATGAAGAATCAGAGTGCAAGAAAATGGATGACATGCCATTTTCAGACTCGGAAGAAGAAGCCCTGATGGCCCATGATGAACCTGATTGGGATACATGCTTCATGGGACAAACAGACGGCATCGATGAAGATGAGGTAACGTCTCGAACTCTAAATCTATCTAACATCTCACCATCACACGATCACTCTACACAGGACTCAGAATCTGGACTACCTGATTGGAGTCTAGTAGAGAAAGTAATGAACGATTCCAAGGAGCTTCAAGAGATCCTTGACGTCATTATGTGTGAGAATGCCGAGCTGAAGGCAGAACTGGAAAAGACAAAAGTATCAGACACAGCTGATACAACTCAGCTCCAATAGGAAGTCGTTTCACTAAAAGACAAAATAGTGAAACAAGATCAGCTGATGAAGAAATTCAACACTGAGAAGAAACATCTGATAGAAGATGTGGAAAAGGTCACAGCTGAATCGGAAAGGAAGTCAGCTGAGATCATTGAGCTGAAAAGCACCGAAGAGGTACTATCTAAAAAGATAGTAGCTCTCATCAAAGCCACGTCAACAATGGACGAGATCATTAGTGCTCAGCGTCCAGCAGCACTCAAAGCGGGACTGGGATACAACGAATCAAAGGATGCCTCAAACATTGCCTCCACAAGTGGAACAAAGGTTATGTTTGTACGTGCAAATGAACCTTCAATCCCAGCAGCTCAGCATCAACAGTTGAGGACACAGCAGGCGTCAAGAAGAACAGCTGTGAAACAGTCTCAAACTCCGTCGAGAACACAGCAGACATCAAGAAGGTCAGTTGTGCGACAACCTCAAGCCCAACTCAGACAGCAACGTGCTCAACCTCAACGAAGACCACAGGCTGGATTTTACAGATACCAGCCACAGCACCAGCACGTTGATCGATATCAACCAAGATATCAGAGATACCCAGCTGGATACCACTTATACGAGTATCAGCTGGATAATCATTTCCAGCCACAGTATCACATGAGACAGCAGAGACTAAGGAACGTCTCAGCTAGGCACACAGCTGGAAACCAAAAGAAATCCAGACAACAAAACAAGAAGACACGAAGATCAAGACCCCGCCAGCAACAACAGAAGAACACAAAGAATGTGTATATCGACTCAGCTGGGAGAATTATCAGATCAAATGACCCAATTCGAGTCATCAAGCAGATCTGGGTCGTCAAAGGATCTCTGTCTAACCCACAAGGACCCAATTAAGCGGGTACTGAATTTTAACTTTTTGTTTAGGTTGCAAGGAATCGACGCATCTCTGAGGAGTCGATGAGAACGCTTTGGTACTTGGACAGTGGATGTTCCAAGCACATGACGCACCTAAAGCATCTACTCCAGGAGTATATTGAGCGTACAGGTCCACAAGTAACATTTGGTGACAACTCCAAAGGCCTAACCAAAGGTTATGGTACATTTAAAACTAGAAATGTTATAATCCCAAATGTTTCTTATGTACAAGGATTGCAACATAACTTGCTTTTCATTAGCCAATTCTGCGACAACGGTTTTTCTGTCAAGTTTGATGCACAGGGATGCACAGTGTAGCACAGGGAAACCAAGCAGATACTCACTCCTAAGAGGGAAAAGAGAAGGAAATATGTAGTTCGCTGACTGGAACAGCAGCCCTCCGGAGACTTGTCTTGTATCAAAAAGCAGCAATGAAGTCGGTGGCATGGCACGTACGGCTGAATCATCTCAACTTCAAGACAATCAACAAACTGGCTAGGAACCAGCTCGCTAATGGAATTCCAGATCAAGTATATGACAAAAGTCATATGTGCAGCGCGTGTCAACAAGGAAAGCAAACAAGAATTTCATTCTCTCTCAAGCCAGCTCAGTCAACTGATCGAGTTCTTCAACTTCTTCACATGGATCTTTTTGGTCCGGTTACTCCAGCAAGCTTCAATGGCAGAAAATATACTCTGGTCGTTGTGGATGATTTCTCAAGATTCACATGGGTATCATTCTTGTACCAGAAGAGCGAAACGAGAACTAAGCTACCTATCCTGCTGGAAAGATTATCAACACAGAAGGAGTGCAAGATAATGGCAATAAGATCAGATCGTGGAACGGAGTTTCTAAATGAAACTATTTATGATTTTTGCGAGAAGAACGGAGTTCAACACCAAACATCTGCAGCTCGCACACCTCGGCGAATGGTGCGGCGAAAGAAGAAACAGAACTCTCAAGGAAGCAACTACCTCAATGCTAGCTAGCTCTGCCATTCCAAAGAAGTTCTGGGCTGAAGCAATCAACACAGCTTGCTTCACTCAGAATCGCTCCCTACTCACATCAAGGCAAGGAAAGACACCGTATGAGCTATGGAACAACAGAATACCATATATTGGATATTTCAAGGTATTCGGATCCAAATGTCACATTCTCAATAATGGGAAGACACAGCTCAAGAAGTTCGACGAAAAGACAGACCGAGGAGTATTCCTTGGTTACTCCGCTGTGAGTAAAGCATACAGAGTTTTCAACAGAAGAACTCAAATAGTCGAAGTAACTCCACATGTTACCTTTGACGAATCCTCCTTCGAATATAGAGATTCTATCAAACGAATAAGCGAAGGAGAATCTTCAAGATTGATTCAGACAATGGCTCAAGAGAATAGAATCAGGAATCTGGCCGAACCATTAATTTGGGACAATGAGCCAGAGGAGGAAATTCAAATCAACCAAGAAGCTCCACCAGCTGGAAATCGAGAAGAAGCTTCAACGCCAAATCAAGGGGGAACATCATCAGCTGGGAATCCAAACACAGCTGAGTCCCCAGCTCCTTCTCCAGCTGAACCTCTATAGAAGTCACCTCAAAATTCAAATCAAGGAGAATCAATCTCTCAAGACTTAACTCCAGAGCAACTCCAAGACAGACGAAATTTAGCCAATTCAAGCATCAATCAACTGGAAGAAGAAATTCGTAAGAGGAGAAGATGGATTGAAGATCATCTATCATCAGTAATCATTGGAGAACCTTCTGACCAAGTCAAAACCAGAAGCTCAGCTGCTCAAGCTTCATCGGATCATCAAGAGGCAGCTGACACAGCTCAACTCTCAGTAGAGCTAGAACTGACGGTCTATGATGAAGACACAGCTCTAATGGCGTGTTACGTAGCTCAAGTGCCAGAGCCTCAATCAATTCTCGAAGCTTTGAAGAGTGTGCCTTGGACAAATGCCATGCAAGAAGAGCTGAACGAATTCCTCAGAAATTGTGTTTGGGAATTAGTCGACAGACCTCAAGAAGTCAAAGTCATAGGACTCAAATGGATATTCAAGAACAAGATGGATACCCTGGGAGTCGTCATCAGAAACAAAGCTCGACTCGTTGCCAAGGGCTACACTCAGCAGGAAGGAATTGACTTCGAAGAATCTTTTGCTCCAGTAGCACGATTGGAAGCAATCAGACTATTTCTCGCCTTTGCAGCACATCACAAATTCAAGGTCTATCAAATGGATGTGAAGTGTGCATTCCTAAATGAAGAAATCAAAGAAGATGTCTACGTTGAACAACCTCCAGGATTCGAAGTAGAAGGAAATAAAGTCTACAAACTAAAGAAGGCTCTTTATGGATTAAAGCTAGCACCTCGAGCTTGGTATGACACTCTGTCAAATTTTCTCATATCCAAAGGATTCAAGAAGGGCTCAGTAGACAGAACTCTCTTCACCATCAAGTCAGGAGAAGATATCCTGGTTGTTCAAATCTACGTAGACGACATCATCTTTGGATCAAGATCAAGCTTCTTATGCCAAAGATTTGGAGAGATAATGTCCGAGAAGTTCCAAATGTCCATGATGGGAGAAATGAGTTTCTTCCTAGGACTTCAAGTCAAGCAATCTTCAGAAGGGATCTTCATAAATCAATCCAAATACTTTAAAGATTTGATCGCCAAGTATGGAGTTCAATCCAGCAGAACTGTAAAGATTCCAATGAACACCAACTGGAAGATTGAACCAGAGCGAAGGGAAGTCGGTTGATTCCGGCAAATACGGAGGGATAATAGGATCCCCGTCGTATCTAACAAAGAAGTCGTCCAGACATCTCTTTCGCAGTCGGAGTGTGTGCCAGATTTCAAGTTGATCCAAAGGAAGCACACATGCAAGCAACCAAGAACATTCTCAAATATCTCAAAGGAACTCAGAATGTTGGGCTGTGGTACCCAGCTGAAGACAATCTACAGCTGACTGGATACTCAGATTCAGACTTCGCTGGAGATCGATTGGACAGAAAATCAACTTCAGGAACTTGTCAGTTCTTAGGAAGTAAGTTGATTTCATGGTTTTCAAAGAAACAAACGTGCGTCGCAACTTCCACGACAGAAGCAGAATATATGGCCGCTGGAAGCTGCTGCTCGCAAATTCTCTGGCTGAAACATCAGCTGGATGACTATGAAGTAAAAACTGGACAGGTTCCAATTTTCTGTGATAGCTCTAGTGCGATTGCCATTTCAGAGAATCCAGTACTTCACACAAGATGCAAGCATGTAGACGTACGACATCATTTCATCAGAGATCACGTAGAAAAGAAGGATGTGATTGTTGAGAAAATTCACACAGACATACAGCGGGCTGATATTCTCACAAAACCGCTGATAGAAGCAAGATTCAAAATGCTGTGCGGATTACTTGGACTTCTCAACCCAGACGATGCTTCACCCAGCTGAACGGAAGCAGACCCAGCTGAACGGAAGCAGACCCAGCTGAACGGAAGCAGACCCAGCTGAACGGAAGCAGACCCAGCTGAATACAAGCAGTCAACTGAAATTCAGAATCAATGTCACTGATATCAGCTGAGAAAGAATTCAGCTAAACCAGATGCTGAAAGGAAAGGATTATTCTGAGGGGGAACCAGCTGGAACCACGATGACCCAGCACACCCACTCAACCGAGGTATCAGCTGACTACAATGATCAGCTGAGAGGTTTGCAACAACATTAATTACTCCTACTCAATCTGTTTTCTGTCAACTCACATCTTGTCATTTCTAATCAATCTTAATTAAAAGTCTGCAAAGAATTGAATAATGGGAGTTTCGAGGCAAAAGTCAAAACGCCTCAACCGTTCTCTCTCGCGCATTAACTCACATCCTCTAATCAAGAAATTGACATGACGCGAGAATCACTCCCAGTCGTAGATCTTCTTATCAATAGACAAATCTTGATCGTCCATTCATCAAGAAAACTCTTTAAATATGCTAGAAGATATACGCATCAACCCTAGAAAGTTTTTCAGCACTCTTTCTTATTTCCATCAATTGGTATTGTTTGTTTCTACTAACAAAAGATGTAGAAGAAGAACATGGAATCCAGAAAGATATCTCCCGAAGCCGATCAAACCTGAAGAATCTGTCAAAGCTTCAAGATAAGAGTTGCTTAACTCTCAGGAACCTCAAAGAAGAAGGAAGTCCAGAAGAAGGTGAAGCCCATCGACAGAACTAGGCCAGCGCAGTAGGAGACTGCAAAGCTCAAGAACGTCATCCACCAGGAAGGTGCAGAAAACTTTCTGGGAATGACAAAGGAAAAAGACCTCCTCAGCCCCACTGTTTCTCTCAACATAATAAAAAAAAAAAAAAGAGAACGGGACACACAACTCTCTGGGATGCAAAAATCAACGTCAACAGACCTGGACCAGATGTTGATAAAACCGGAGTATTCAAGAGCAGTCATGTCAAAGCTCTTGCTCCGCCACAGGAGGCACAGAAAAAGATGCAGGAGACAAAGCAACATGCATCTAACTCCGTCCCAGCTGGGAATCGGAGACAACTTGAGGAGACAAAATATACTGAAGCACTGTCTTCAAACCGAAGACTCAAGTCAAAGGTGCTCAGTCAGTCAGCAGAGAAGCCAGCTGACATTATGAGAGAATTCGTAATCACTCTCCGAGGAGCAGAAGGCCCACAAGCGGTCGTTTCTTTCGGTGGAAGAAAAGTTCACATCCCTGCGTGAACATAATCATCACCAACACCGCAACGGAGTATTCCAGCTGAACAACCAAGCTTAAACCCCAAGACAGATGGGATACTTCAACCGCCTTCTCCTCAGTTTCCTTCAGCTCCACAGGGACACCTTCTTCGAGATCTTTTAATAAAAGATGCTCAAGTCCCTGCACCAAGCTCAAATGAGAAACATCACCTGCCCAACGATCACGCAATGGATGATGATGATATGAGCTGAATACAAGTCCCTCAAGTGCTGAATCAAACTTTCTCATTCAATCTAAGAAGTCTGAAGAAGCAAAATTGCAAGGAATGAAGTTATGCCCGACTCAGAAGATGCTATCTCCCGTGCTAACTCATCCCTCCAAGCACTCAGCTGGACTACCCCAGCTGAATCAGGCCAAGGACGCTGTGTCTGCAATCACAGCTGAGGCTAATGCAACAGAAGAAGAGCCAGCTAACACAACAGCTGAGCCACTTGGACTCTAAACCTCGCTGCTCAGAGCTGAAAACCACAGTTTCGCCAAACTAAAACATCGCAATAGCCGATGGTGTATATCTCCCACCCTGTTTTGATCATGCCAAAAAGGGGGAAGTAAGGGAGAAGAGAGACAAGTCAATGAAGAGGCAAACTGTTGAGCTAGAGGAACCAGCTGAATCAGAATCAGCTGAAGAAGAGACGAGTCAAAAGAAAGAAACAACGGATGCAGAAGAGAAGACCCAGCCAACTGGGACTGAAGACTGAAGGATTGAAGACTGAAGATTTGAAGATTTTTTTCCTTCTTTCTTTTTCCTGTGTTATAATGTATTTTCTTACATTAATAAAACACAAGTTTTTCTGCGACATAAGTTGTCTCAGTTAGGTGTTGGCATCATCAAAAAGGGGGAAATTGTTGGGAAAATTATAAGGTTTCGATTTGATACCAAAACCCAACTGATTCTTCAACCGAATAGATGATCGCGTCAACCTAAATAGTATTTTCCAGCTCGCCTGTTTGAGCCTTAGATGTTCTAGGATTACAGGTTAAGGAAGCGGAAGACAGCAGTCGACCCAGCTGTGTCTACAGCAGGAGTCAGCTAGCGGAAGACAGCAGTCGACCCAGCTGTGTTCACAGCTGGAGTCAGCTAGCAAAAGAAAGCAGGCGTCAACCTTCAGCTGAGTGATCCAGCAGAGCCTGATCAAGCTGAAGAGAATTCGAGCTGAGTTCAAAACACAGCTGGTCCAGCTGTACAGAACAAAGGAACTATCTCTGAAGACTCCACTTCAAGACAGTCCGGCTACGAATTCAAAAGCCGGCTCTAAAGGCGAGAAGATCCGGAATCGGAGGAAGTCAACCTACCTCGACCAATGAGGGATTGAGATCGCATCCTAGACTTCGAACCTAGGATGTGACACAAATGAAGACAGGTGCAGATACGCCCAACGGCAGATCTTGTATTTAAGAAGAGTAGGTAAGATTCAAACGGCTCCTCCAACGGCTAGTCTTGAATCTCTACCTATATAAACCCGTCTTCCACCTCAGGATCAGATACGAAAAACTCTCTACAAGCTTTCATTATCTGAAATCATTATTCTTTCAAAAGCTCTCAAGCAGTTCTACATAGATCAAAGAACACTTTATCTTAAAGTGTTTCTAGTTAAGAAACTGCTTAGTTTTTCGTCTGTTCCCTAGGCCAAACTCATTGTATATCTTAAGCCTAGATTTCGAACGAGTTTATCATACTCTGAAGTTCTTAATTATAAGAACTCGTTCATAGTTGGAACCCCATACCCAAACCCAAACCCAGAAAGGTTAGGTAAAGGTACGCTTGCTCGAAGCGCGTAATTCGAGTGGTTAGGTTCTTCAGTACCCGGAAACTGAAGGTGTATAGGCTTGACAGTGCCCGCAAACTGTTGGAACACAGCTCGGGTTAGAGTTGTGAAGTTGCTTGGTACTTGGAAACCAAGTGGTAGTGGATTACCAGTGAACCTGGTCGTGGACGTAGGAGGTGTTACTCCGAACCACGTAAAAACTCGCGTGCTTCTTACTCTATCTCTTTACTTTTGCTTTATATTCAGCTGTGTACTAACTCCTTCATATCATTGCATATTTGTTAAAACTGCACAACACAGCTGCTCTCCAAAGACAGCTGTGTCTCTCTAAAAGTTGCACAACCTGACTAAGTTGAAAACGTTAAGTTAATCTTTTCAAACTGAGTTTTTCTAAGTAACCGAGCTAAGTTTTCAAACCACCACTTTCCGCACCGCCAGCTGAGTTATTTACCCAGCTGACCCTCCCCAGCTGGATCAATAACTGAGCTCACCAACTCTGTGTTTTAACTTGAAAAAGTTTCGAAAAATCTACTTGGTGCATTCACCCCCCCCTCTACACCAAGTACCCAGCTCAGGGACCATCATACCTTCTTCATCATACTGCATTATCTTTGTTCAATAATGCTTCTTCTGTTCTTTTACCCATTTGTTATATAGTGGGTAATTACTTTTTCCTCCACCCACTATTGTCGTTTTCTCTTTAGTGGGTGCTCCAGCTCAGAGTCACATGACTCCACCAACCTGTGTCGGGAATCTACTTTTTTCCCAGGGCCCTGGGCGTCCTTGCCTTTGGCAGCGCCTTCTGTTCAAGATGCTCGTTTGACCGAGCCTTCTCTTTTCCCTTTCTGGGCATGAACCCCTTCCCGAACTCTGGTTCCTTCTGGTTCTGGCAATCCGAACAAACGCGTTCAGACCAGTTTCCAAAATGAGCCATGTTGCAGTATTTTCGATGAGTGTCTTTACTCGTCGAAATCTTGTTTTCCCAGAGCAAGGCTCTCTTTCTTTCGAAAGCTTCCTCTGCGAATCTTGTAGATTTTCCTGTCATAGTGTTTAACAGGAATGATCCGTTCACTGAATTCTGAAAGAATTTGAACGGGAACTTGACTTTGTCCATCTCAGTGAGACAGACCCATAATCCCCATGCTCTTCTGGTAGAGATGAGGTCTTCTGGTAATGTAGAGACTAAAGTAGTCTCTTTTTCTGTAGGCGCCTTGATCTTCTCGAGGGCGCGTGCATCTGGTCTTCGAAGCCTAATATAGTGGAAGGCTTCATGATTTCCTTTACCTGCATGTTCTGGGGCTGCGCTGATGAAATACAGCTCCAAAATATCACCTCGGCTAAGCTGTAGATTGTTAGCCCAGGTATCATACACCGCTTCTTGAATCCACTTGGGTAGATTCTTGATTTCGGCGAATGATGGAGATATAGTATAAACTGAAGCAAGTGCTCCAAATTCATACCATCTTTTGACTTCGTGTGGATCTGAATTCGGCATCATCCACACCCGAGGATATTTCCCCGAGATATCAACCCGTATTTTTTCTGGGTTGATTCCAGTCCTTGTATTGAGCTTCTCCCAGTTAGCTTGATAAACCTGCCACAAAGAAGAAACTTCAATCTTATCAGTATTAATCTTAGAAGTGCCAGTCATTGGCCTAAGATTAATCTCTCCCTCTTTTTCCCCAGAGGTGCTGGGTTGACATGATGATTAAGAGTGTGATCCCTGAATATCATCTTTTTCTTGGGGCAATGGTTCCGAAGATACCACCATCTTAGAACTTGGGCAAGAGGTATTAGAATCCTCTGCTACAGGTTTAGAGCCCTGTACTCGAAACTCTTCTTTTACCAAAGGATCTTTGGCCACCCGAAGGATTGGTGTTTGACATGCAGCCCAGAGTTGACCCTGAGACCGTATGCAAGCTCGTATTCTCTCGGTGACTTTCGTCTTATCGAGAGTCTGCAATCTTCCTGCTTGCTCAGCATTCAGAATGCACTCGTCCCACTCTCCCGTTAACATCTCCAAATTTTCTCTGAGATGTCTATGGGCTAGTAGAATGGAGTTCACATCAGTTTGCTCCATCTCTTGTTAAGAAATCTGCAAGAATATTTTCGTGAGATTTCAGAATGACAATATCAAAAAAATAATATTGGCATTCAGCTTGCCATCTAATTAATCTAGCCTTTTCAGGCTTAGATTCCATCTTATTTCTTAAGAAAGTCTTAACCTGTGTGTTATCGACTTTCAAAGTAAATTTCTTTGCAAGTAAAAATAAAGGCCATTTTTTAAAAGCCTTTCGGACTGCAAAGAATTCTTTTTCGTTGATGTGCCATCGCACGGCCTCATCATCTGAGAATAAATCACTACAGTATCTGCAGGGTTCTTCTCCATTAGGAGTGATCTTGGTTAAGACTGCTGTCCACCAATAATCACTTGCGTCTGTGTACAGGACCAAGTCATCTTCGTCCTGAGGTATCGAGAGTTTTGGGAGATTTCTGCAAACCTCTTTTAACTCCTTCATACCCTGTCGATGTTCTTCTGTCCAGATGAACGGAACATCATTTTTCAATAATGTACTGAAAACTTTTCTATGTTCCGCGAGATCTTTGATAAATGGTTCCGCGAAATTAACAACTCCCAGGAAACTCTGAAGTTGTTTCTTTTCCTTTAGATCTTCAGGAAAATTCTGGACCTTCTGAACAATATGGTCCTACAGAATAATTCCTGCTTCATCAATCTCGATACCCAGAAATTCCATTTTCCGAGTTGCCACGACTGCCTTCTTTTCAGACAGTACTAAACCTTCTCTATAACAAACATCTGCAAAGATCTCAAGATGTTTGATATGTTCTTCTATGTTTTTTGATGCTATTAAAATATCATCAATATAGACGAACATAAAAGAAAAATAATCTTTAAACAGATTATCCATCTTTCTCTGAAATATTTGAGGCACATTAGCTAACCTCATTGGCATCACTTTCCAAACATAATGCCCTTGTGGAGTAGAGAAGGCTGTAAACTTCTTACTCCTTTCTTCCATGCAAATCTGGTAGAAACCTGACTTGCAATCAAACTTAGAGAATACCTTAGCATTTCTAATGCAGTTAATAAGGTGTTCCCTACTAGGGATAAAATATCCATCAAACTCCAGAATATCATTAATTCCTTTATAATTAATAACTAGTCTGGGTTTACCTCGTTTGATCTCCCCATGATTCCTTACCTGAAATCCGGGACTGCTGTAAGGCGAGTTCCCTGGTTCGATCAATTTTAAATCAAGGTGTTCCTTGATTATCTCCTTCATATCCTGTTGATCTTTGAGGTTCATCAGGATTGGTCTGTATCTAACAAACTCATACTCCTTTTCTGGCTTCACCTTCAAGATAGCTTTGAGCTTGTTTCTGTCCCACCATGCCAAAAGATTCTCATTATAATTCCTTTTAATCTTTCTTTTGACATCTTCTAGGGACACCTGCATCTCTTCTTTAATATCTTGATGAGATATCAAAGATGCTTTAAGAATCTGGATCTCTTCATCATTGAGATCCTCATCCCTAATACAGCTTAGCACTGCTTCGCTGAATCTCCTTTGATCCTTCATTTTTGGGTGCCGAAGTTCTCCTTCATCACCACGCTTGCTGCGAAAGCTCAATGGTATCTGGCGATTAAAAGCTCCTTTGAGCCTCTGGACAATGATTTTGTGATCGCAAATGGTTGTAAACACCAATTGCCTCTTTTCATTATCCTGCATGTATCTTTTGAACATCTGTAGGAAATTGTTTCCCAATAGAATATCTGCACCTGTATCATGGAAATAAATTGGTGGAGTTTTAACCTTATACCAAGGTGTACCTCTGGCTCCGCCAATCAGAATTTCCGTTTCTTTTACTCCTTTAGCCAAGAGCAAAATTTTCTTTGAGAAATCTCTTCCTGCAATTCGGGGTAGATCATCTTCTACCTCTGCTGGGAAGACTCCTCGTTTTGCAGTACAAATTCCTACACCTGAATCAATATAAGCAGCAAAATATTCTGCTTTATATTTTTCATATAACATCCCTATAGAGATGTATATGGAGAATGGACTTGTCATTCGATTAATAGTTTTCTTCCATTAATCGTGATTTCCATTCCATCTTCTTTATTTGCCCAAGGTTTGTGATCCTCAAGAAAATCCAAACCCAATAGCAAAACTGCTTCTCTTCCGGCTCTACCCTTGATCTCCATCACTTGTCCCCCAATTTCCAGGGTACCTTTGTAATGATTGATCTCCGGCTGCTGTAGATAGTAAAGAACATTACAAGGGAAGTTGGTTTCCCACCTTGTAGTGTCAAATTTTACTATCACTTCTCTCTATCCCTCGGGACATTTCAGACTCACTGGAACTTTGTTACTTTGAGATGTTTGAGGGTGTGCTTCTCGAATGAGGCTCCGACTCCTCCCATATGGCAAAGACATAATTCTGTCTCCTTGGAAGGATAATCTTCCTGAAGTTATCCTGAGACTTTGGTCGTGTCTCATGACTTCTCTATCTCGGATTTGAATATCAACATTCCTTAACCGAGCAATTTCCACTCTATCGGGTCAAACAGCTGTTGTCACCTTGTTGAAGATATCTGGTATCTCAATGAACTTCTTTCCCAGAAATAACTCAGTGTGATGTGAGTTGGAAAGAGCATATGATACCTGATAAGTAATGGAGTAAGGCCTATTTCCTTCCTCCAATAAATCCTTGCGTTTGAAGTCATGATAAAGCGTCAGGGCTTTGCTGAAATGGGTATCCTTAAGATTGTAAGCAATCTTTGGATAGATGATTTCCACAACTTGTCCTGCACAAAGATCTACCGCAATTGTTCCCAATACGGAATGTTTCAGATTTCTAACTCTTTTATCGCATATAGCGATATCGACCGGCGTGTGAACTCCGGTAAAGAGAGCCGATTTTAACATCAACTGGATTGCTCCAATATGGATCCAGTTCACCTTTTCAGCGACTTCAGGCTTCATCTTTGATAGATCTTCCCTGATGTCACTAGCTGGAATCAACTGCATCTCCACTTGATTCCCTGTAAGCTCTATAGGAAGCGACATTTCTCGTCTAGAAATTCCATAGACGATTTGTTGTTTCCTGCTCCTTAGATTAAAGTTCCTTAGAACTTGATCTGTGTTGTTTGCTGAAAAGCCTTGATACTTTTGTATATTCAGACTCTTCTTCATGATTTTGTCAATCAGACTTTGAGAGAGAGTTGTGTGACTGGAGAATCCCGTCCTGTCCTCTTTCTCCTGATGAACAATCTCTGGATCAGTCTGACTCCGATCTAGTTCCATCAGACCATTCTGAATCTTCTTCGCTGAAGACTTCTTCTTGTTCATATATACTCTCATCCGAGGGTATATCCTCGAACTGATATACTTGTATCAGTTCTTGGTAGTAGATGGCATCTTCGATATCCGGAGTGGATTCGAATTTGTTGATACCTCTCCTCTCGTTGTCTAGGCAATTTATGGAAATATGCCCCTTCGCACCGCACGTCCAGCAGTTGCAATCCTTGAAACTTTCATTAACTCTAGTGTGAGTTCTTCTGAAAGTTTTCTTGGCGAGTGTCCTTCCTTGGGATTTATTATTTCCTCGGAAAGGATACCTATTCCTTGATGGTTCACTTCTTTGGCCTGATTTGTAAGATCTGGCCTTCTGTCTTGACCATCTGGTTCTTGGTTTCCAAGAATTTCTTTTTGGATCTCCACCTTTATAATAGGGCTGAAACCTATTTTTCTTGCTTTTCTTCAACCTCGGTGGTTCTCCTCCAATGATCGTTGGCAGATCATTATCATCACAGTTTAGAGGAGCGAATTTGTTAATTCTCCTCAATTTCTTCATGTTCCTCAGAGCGGTTGCTTGTTGACACCACTCTGCAAGCTTTCGATGTACATATGATATCCTTCTTGCAACGTTTTCAGGATCTCCTGGTTCATAATCCCGAATCAGCATCTCTTTCCATGGGCTTGGAAATTTTAGAAAGAAAATTTCCAGTGCAACTCTATCATCAACTTTAGATGGATGTTGATAGAGAGTAAAGAGCTGTAGAAACTTGTTGAGCGATTGTTGGTCCAAGAAAATGGTTTTTAAAAAGCATTGCCATATTCTGGACATGTTCTGTGTAGTTGTCACTCTCAAAACATGTATTCTTGATGTCCACAGGAAAGAATTCCCATGCTATCTTGACAATTCCTGCAAGACTCATTTCGAGAATTCTTACGAATCCTTCCTTGTTTAAATCGAGAGTTGCTGCTGCAATTCTCAGGGCTGACATCTACTCATCAATAACGGATTCTCGATCTCTGAAATTTACTTCATCAAGGTTGAGCATTACTCCGTAGGGATGGATAGGATCCAGGGTTGCCTTTCCATAAGGTGTATCTTGCACATTTGGATGCGATCTTCTTGCCCTTGTCCTTCTTGCCGCCATGTATGCATCATTTGGGGTATGTTGATCATACCTTGCTCCAGTCTGAAAATCCTGGGCTACATTAATGGCTCCTGGTGCATTTTGAAAATCTTGTTGATTTCCAATAATGGCTCCTGGTGGAAGTTGATTCACCGGCTGTGGATTTTGGACCACATTCTGGTTCATTTTTAAATCAACCATCGTCATGTTAGCAAAAGATTCTGCTAACTCATGGAGGTCGTCAAGCTTGATTCTTTCAAGATTATTCATCTTTTTCTTTCTCGAATCATTCTTTTCAAGGCATCCATGTTGGGATCCTTTTTGGTTTCTCCCACTGGAAATGGATAAGTGGGTTCATTACCAAAAGGATTTCTTCCTTGGCTAGAGCGAGGTTGTTGCTCCAGCTTTTCGATCCGTGATTGGATCTCCTTCAGGATATTATATATTTCATCCTGTTTCATAGCAATCTTATAAAGATCGCGTGGTACACCATACAGGCTATCGCCATAATGTTGTACTGTCTTCTGTATTTCTCTCAGATCTTCCGATATCTTGGATGAGTCTGGAGAAATCTTCTGGTATAAAAGAGTAGATGATACTCCTTTATCTTTCTTTTGTTCCATCAGAGCGGAGTAGTATATGAATTCCAATTTACTCCCAAATGGCTCCAATGGTCTCTTCTCATGGCATGTTCTATTTCCCATTCAAGGAGGATACAACCATGTAGAAGATCTTCTTTTCTTTTGATTCCTTGGAGGCAGGAATCAATCAATTCTTTCTCTTGGTTATGTTGAACTAAGAGATTCAACATATTCCTCCAGTGTGTTAGAACACTCTGGTATCTTGTCCTTCTTTTCTCCAATATTTGGAGACGTTCCTGGAAATGTCCACACCTTGGACATCCTTCAAGATCCATCAAATATGATTGTTATGATGGTTTCTCCTCATGGTGTTTATCACCTCGAACTGGAGATCGCTCAGATTTGAATCGCATCTCCTTCTTACCTCAATTTCTTGACTTAAAGGCTCTATGTATTCAAGCCTTCTTTCATGTACGACTCGAGAGTCGAACAATTCTCTCCAGAATGTCCTCAACATCTGGTTTCTTTCTCTTTTTATCTCCAGATCTTGGAGATAATTCCTGTAACCCTCGCATCTCGGACAATTGTCCGGATCCATGTTTTTCTTGATGTCTCCTCCGTTAGGATAATACTTAAAGCAATAAATAGAATATAATTCCCAGATAAACCTAAGGCTCTGATACCATTTTTGAAAGCATGGATCAAAATAGCAGAATACGCTCAAATAAATGAAACCATAAAGAAATACATAACCATTTTCTATCCATAACAATTCTGGACTGTCAATAGTTTAAACAGAGGGGTATAATAGTCATCTTGAGTATAATAAATTTGTTTTGATGTTGGTGTGTATTTTGAATTTTTCAAAAAGTAAAAAGAGCATTTTAATAGATTACACTTGTTTCATTCCCACGTCTCTCCTCTCGAGAAAGTACTTGAGGTTCTTAAGGTCGATGAAGATCTCACATTCTCATTTATAGAGTAGTGCTTCTATAAATTTAGTGCATGCAACCATGCAACTAACTCATGGTCATAAGTAGGGTAATTTAGTTCATATGTCCTTAAATAATGTGACGGGTAACATGTAATCTTTCATTTCTTTAAAGGCGTGTAGCCTAGCCCATTTTAAGGACATCTGCTAACTTATCAATTTTTCATTTCCTATCGGAAACATGAACACTCGAGTCGTAGTTAACTTTGACTTTAATTCCTTAATTTGTTTTTTTTTTACTTTGGTCGCTGTCTTGGCCAAATTTTGAAATATTCTTCTAATTGTTTGTAATTATCTGGATGGAGTATTCCAGTTTTAATTGCCTTGACCTTTATCGGGTTAACTTCAATATCCTTTATTAACAAGACATAATTACTTCAGATTATTTTGTACGATGTCCCGAGAAACATCACTTTCCTATGGGAAACTCATAATTAAGGATTTGACGTCCAACATTTTCCATGCATTATTCTTGAGTCCGAATATTTCCTTGCAATATTTTTTGTTTCTTAAACCAATGAGAGTATTATCAATAACTTGGGTACCAATTATTCATTTACTTACGAATCTATTGGTTTTCTAAAGGGCATCCGGTGACCCTATAATGCCCATATTACTTTCTAAATATAGTCAAAGAAATAATTTTTCTTCTCATCTTAAGTAGGTAATGAATGACTCCCTTCGACTTGTCAAATCTATTGCCTCCATTATAAGAGAGGATATCTATTCTTGATGGTGATTTTTTTTTCCCTTCTTAATTTAATAGACATTTTTAGTGCATTATCCTTCTTCTTCACGAAATAGTACCACTTTTTTTTCTTCATAGATCTATTGAGTTATATTGAATCTAAATTCGTTAACTCGAGATTCCTAACATTCAATTTCTTTAGGTTACTTAGTGTCATGTTTTTGACACCATGATAAGCTTTGCTTTGCCTATTCTAGGCAATTTTTATTGATATACGGAGTTTTAACCGAGTATATTACCTTACCGTATATTCATCTTTTAACATTACTTCTTCCTTTAAACTCATTGCCAAGTTTATAATTTAACATTCTTCTTTTTATAAATCATTAACGGTCTAGAAGATTGTAACGATGGGTACGTTTGTATTAATTCTCTTACTTGGAGACTAGCCTTATTTTTACTCGTAGTTTGAATTATAATTTTCCGTCTTCATGACATCTAGTTGCACCATGTTATCCTAACACCTTCATTATCTGAATGCTATTAAATTCATTTACTATCAACAATTAGGTATGCTCAAAATGCATATAAATTTATAATATGGTTCTAATTAACCCCCTTTTTTAAGTGTAATTAACTTTCACAAATCTCGAAATTTATCTCTGTTTCTAAACTCCAACTTTCTATTTCATTTTCCTGTTTTTATCTTAGGGTAAATAAGGACTCGGTGGAGGTCGACTTTGTCTTATATTTGTACTTAGGTCAATGTTCCTTAATTAATTATTTTTCCCCTTTTTCATTTTTTTTCATATATTTT
The DNA here is from genome assembly GCA_031470985.1 of Agastache rugosa. NCBI lineage: Eukaryota > Viridiplantae > Streptophyta > Magnoliopsida > Lamiales > Lamiaceae > Agastache > Agastache rugosa. The sequence goes on from CM062608.1 coordinate 25,398,651, forward strand.
TTTTTTGTTTTCTAAATTTAATTCTATGGTCGGATTTTCTTTCACTTCAGTCTCCCACAACTTGTGATTTTCCCCAGATTTCGTGAGATTTGTTAAATACTTAAGAACACGTTGGCAACTATTTATTAACTAATGTCGCCTCTATCTTGTACCGTACTTTGTTCAATACTTTGCACTTCTTTCCTTCGTTCTCTATACTAGATATAGAGTATAATATAATTGTTAACTAACGGTTCTCTTGTACTTGATTGTCATTTTCTTTTCTTAATTTTTTTTACAGATTTTTAATCGTGGTCTCTTTTCTCGCATGATAGCTCTTGGGGTATACTTCTCTATCAAAGAAAAAAAATATATATATCCTCTTAAATGAGTGCTTTCACTAGTGGAGATTATGTTCTCGTATAAATTTTTGCTAGAAATCAATCTAGTGGTTCTGTTATTATACGATACTATTTCGTCTTCTCTGATACTCCAATTCCATAAGGTCAAATTTTCTTTTCTTTTAAGTTCCTTTCCACTTCTTGGTAATCATTGAATTTCTTATTCGTTCAAGGTAGGTGGTCTTTTATTCATAACTTAAGTCTTGGTTAAGGAAAAATTCTCCATGTGTAATTACAAGTTTCCGATAAAACATGTACTTTCTAGTTGGAAGATGTTAAAATATTATCCACACTTAGAAAATTTGGATGGCAAGGTTATTCTTTAAGCAATTTGATCAATTCCAACACTGAGGTCTGGTCAAATTACTATGGTTGCGATGTGATCCTCTCTATTATTTCGGGTGGTTTCACCTCCTCTATTCTCAATGTCTAAAACTCTTGAATGGACATATTCTTTTGATAAATGATAAATAGTTTATCTTGGTTATTTATTTATGCTAGTACGTTTACGTATCATAATAAGTTTACGTATTGAAAGGATCACAGTGAGATGAGTTCTTTAATCTGACTTAAGAACCAAGATCTCGGTGACTTAATTTAATCTTAGCTTTAATTGAGTTTATTGATATAAATAACTAATTGATTATTACTTTGATTTATCAAGGGTGAGAGCTTGGTGATGCACAAGAACCGGAAACAAATACAATCAAGCAATTAATCCGTTGATCAATATGATACCGGAGAATTGCGCAGCGAAGAAACCTTCTTCAAGGGTTTTTTGCATAAACATTTCAACTCCCGCAAAACACTTCGGAAGAGCATATTAATAGTCTTCACAATTAAAGATAATTAAAGACAATTGCAAACTAGTCCTATCAACAAACGAAATTGCAAAAGAACACAAATAACTAGTAAATAAAAACCCAGCAGAATATTAGCAAAAATAACAAATACTAGGTTTCATTGGTATGATCCATCTGCTCCATGTCAACTATTGCAAGTTGATCCACATCATCTCTCCCGAGGTGAGAAAGATTCGCCCTTGAATCCACGGTATCAATAGTAGAAGACTCACTAGAATACGGAATCAAATGCTTAACATTGAAGACGTCGGAAGTACGGAGATGGCTGGGAAGTGCAAGATGATAAGCATTAGGATTAATCCTTTCCACCACCTCTATTGGACCGATTTTTCTTGCAGCCAGCTTGTTATACTCATGCGGCGGAAATCGATCCTTTGTTAAAATAGCCCAAACGAAGTCACCCACATCAAACAATACCTCACGACGGCCCCGATCAGCAGAAGCCTTGTAAGCGGCATTGGCGGCCACAAGATTGGCATGGACAGATTGATGAATTTGCTGTATGTCGGAGACAAAATCAGCAGCAACTCCATGAGAACGCAGGCCATCAGGCAGTGACCTTAACACCAAAGGCCCACGAGGAACGAACCTGTACACGATATGAAACGGGCTAAAACCAGTAGAACGATTGACAGCCATGTTATGTGCAAATTCTGCTTGTGGCAGCTTTAAATCCCAAGACTTAATATTTTCTCCAACCAAAGTATGAAGGAGAGCTCCCAATGAACGGTTCACAACCTCAGTCTGTCCATCCGTTTGAGGATGATACACCGAGCTGAAATGAAGAGAAGTATTAACCATGCGCCACAAACTACGCCAAAAATGACTAACGAACCTGGAATCACGATCCGAGACAATACTAGTGGGTAAACCATGGAGGCGATAGACGTCGCGAAAGTATAATTGTGCCACAGCTATAGCATCAGCAGCCTTCTTACAACTCATAAAATGAACCATCTTTGAAAAGCGATCAACGACAACAAAGATAGAATCAAAGCCGCGTTGAGTACGCGGGAGGCCAAGTACAAAGTCCATGGAAATATTAGTCCAAGGCTGAGTCGGGACAGGAAGGGGTAAATAGAGGCCAGCATTGGTGGCCTGACCCTTCGCAAGTTGACAAATACGGCAACGAGAAACGAACTGATTCACATCCCATCGCAGCGAAGGCAAAAAATAAGACTGGGCAACCAAGCGAAAGGTGCGATCTTTGCCCGCGTGACCCATGTTATGAAGTTCCTCGAGGATCTTCTGACGAAGACTACCCGCGGGGATGTAGAGTTGTGAACCACAAAATAAAAAGGCACCATCAAGGAAATAATCAGAGCACAGACCCGCTGATAAGTCGGCAAGCACTTTGGAGAAGAACGGATCAGCAGCATAAGAGGTAGGAAGTAAATCGAATCCAAGAACTTGAACTCGCATCTCTGCCAACAAGGAATGACGGTGTTGGGAAAATTAATAGAGTTTTGATTGGATACCAAAACTCAGCTGACCCCAACCGAGTAGATGATCGCACAAGCCTAAGCATTTTTCAGCTCACCTGTTTGAGCGTATAGAGTTTCTTAGTTTACAGGTAGATTCGCTGAAGACATAGCAGAAGACAGCTAAGCAGACAGCTTAAGAACACAGCAGAGCAGACTCAGCAGAGTCAAAAACCCTGCAGTATCAAGACCCAGCTCAGTGACGGAAATCCAGCTCAGTATCAAAGACCCAGCTCAGTGTAAAAGACCCAGCTTAGTGTCGATGACACAGCTCAGGTCTAAAACACAGCTCAGGTCAGTGACACAGCTCAGAGTCAAGACACAGCAGAGTCCAAGCCGCTGAAGATACAGCAGAAACGCTTAGCAACTCGAAGACGAAGACCTTCTCAAAGACAAGATTCTGATGTCAGAAGATCTTATCTGACGCAGTCGGATCAGAGAAGAACTAGCCTCTGCAGATGCAGACCTACTTCGTAGGTTAAAGGCTAGAAGTCAACAAGAGTAGGTAAGATTCAAACGGCTCTCTTCCAACGGCTAGTTTGAATCTCCACCTATATATATCTCTCCTCCATCATTAGAAATAGAAGACTGGTGAAGAGACGACTGAAGAAATAGAAGAAAACATAAAAATGAACAACGATCTTAAAAGCCAAATCTTTCAAGAACACCCAGCCAGTCAGCTGTGTTCTTAGTTGTTCACATATTCAGTCTTAGGCAGAATAGATCAGAATATAAATATCTTAAGCCTAGTTTGAACGAGTTCATCATACTCCTTGTTCTTCATTGTAAGAACTCGTTCATAGTTGGAAAAACCCATACCCAAACCCAAATCCAGAAAGGTTAGGTAAAGGTACGCTTGCTCGAAGCGTGTAATTCGAGTGGTTAGGTTCTTCAGTACCCGTAAACTGAAGATGTAGGCTTGACAGTGCCCGCAAACTGTTGGAACACATCTCGGGTTAGAGTTGTGAAGTTGCTTGGTACTTGGAAACCAAGTGGTAGTGAATTACCAGTGAACCTGGTCGTGGACGTAGGAGGTGTTACTCCGAACCACGTTAAAATTGCTTTGTTATTTATCGCTTTGTTTTATGCATGTTACTAACCCTCATGAGCATACATTTCAATCTGCATAAACTAACTAACCGAAAAGTGAAACAGAGCTTTGCAATATAATTTGAAGCAACAGACGGACTTTCCAATTCCACCAACTTCCGCACACACACTCACACAGCCAGCTGTGTCGATCAAGCTTCCATCCAGCTGGATCGAACACAGCCAGCTCTCTGAAAATAGTTTTAACTTGGAAAAGTTTTTAAACCTTGGTGTACTCACCCCCCCTCTACACCAAGGTATCCGTCTTGGGACCAACAGACGGCGACTCAAGGCGTCGGCAACACGATTTGAGGCACCAGATTTGTGTTTAATCACAGACGTGAACTGTTGCAAGAAGGCATGCCAGGCAGCATGGCGTGCAGAGATCTTATCTTGGCTTCCTATATGTCGTAGAGCATCGTGATCAGTAAATAAAATGAACTCACGATGAAAGAGATAATGCCGCCAATGTTTGATAGCCTGCACAATAGCAAAGAATTCAACATCATAAGTGTTGAAACGGACTTTTGCACCTCGTAGTTTCTCACTATAGAAGGCAACGGGACGTCCAGCTTGACTAAGAACAGCCCCTATGCCAAGCTTAGAAGCGTCACAATGCAGCTCATAGGGCACGGTAAAATCCGGAAGCGCTAAAATAGGCGCAGAAGTAAGACGTCGTTTGATTTCGGCAAAAGCTTCTGCAGCTGCGGGGGTCCAGGAAAAGGTAGTCCCCTGCATACAATCAGTCAAATGCGCCATGATAGCACTAAAGTGAGGGATAAAACGTCGATAAAATGAGGCTAAGCCATGGAAACTCTGTACACCAGTGATCGAAGTGGGAACTAGCCAGTTAGAAATAGCCTCCACTTTAACCGGGTCAACAACCAATCCCTCGGATGAAACAATATAGCCCAAGAACTGGATACTCGGCACACAAAACAAACATTTAGGGAGAGTAGCAAATAATTTCTCACGCCGTAGAACCAATAGTACTTCGCGCAGCTGCTGCAAATGGAAGTCGACAGAGGCACTATAAATAAAAATGTCATCAAAATAAACGACGACAGATTTGCCAATAAAGGGTCGTAGCGTCTGATTCATCACGCGCATAAAAGTGCTCGGAGCATTAAACAAACCGAAGGGCATGACTAACCACTCATATAGACCCTCACGAGTCTTAAAAGCCGTCTTCCATTCATCACCTGGAGGAATCTGGATCTGATGATAACCACTCTTAAGATCAAGTTTCGTAAAACATGATGCATCATGGAGCTGGTCTAAGAGATCATCAATGCGAGGAATAGGAAACCGGTAACGAACAGTGATCTTGTTGATGGCGCGACTGTCCACACACATTCGCCAAGAGCCATCCTTTTTAGGAGTTAAAAGAGCAGGAACAACCGACGGACTAAGACTCTCCCGAATTTGACCCTTAGACAAAAGGGCTTCCACTTGGCGGCGAAGCTCCTCACTTTCGGCAGGACTCATACGATAATGAGGACGATTAGGAAGTTGGGCACCAGGAATCAAATCAATATAGTGTTGAGTGTCACGCAAAGGCGGCAAACCATCAGGAAGCTCTGCCGGGAAAACGTCTTGAAACTCGGATAACAATTCTTGCAGAGGTGGAGACACAGCTTGAGGAGCAGAAATAGGCTTAGCAAGTAAAAGATAAACAACACCAGACTCAACCATAGCACGGTGAAAGCGCTTATGAGACAAAAGAGAAACCACAGGAGTAGTAGGAGAAGTTGGTTCGTAAAGAGGCTTCGGCATTAAAACAATCTTTTTGCCCCGAAACAGAAACGAATATGTATTATTGCGCCCATCATGGAAAGTAGACCGATCATATTGCCAAGGACGACCCAACAAAATATGGCATGCATCCATAGGAGCAATGTCACACATTATCTCATCAGAGTATGAAGAGCCAACAGAGAAAGGAACCAAAGCACGACGAGTAACCATAAGATTTGCTCCCTTACTCAACCCAGTAAGTTTATAGGGACGTGGATGAGCCTCAGTAACCAAACCCAATTTAGACACGGCAGATTCAGATACCACATTCTCACAACTTCCAGAATCGATAATAAAGCGACATACCTTACCTGCAATAGTGCAAGTAGATTGGAAGACAGAGGAGCGCAACCAATCATCCGCGGCAGCCTGTGGTGTAAGAAAAAAGCGACGAACCATCAAGACTGGACCAACTTCGCCCTCCACGTACTCAGTAACAAGTTGCTCATCATCGAAATCCTCTAAAAAATCTGACGGCGGTGCAGAATCGAGCCCAGCGAGCGCACGCGACGAAGGAACCAGACACTCTGCTTGGCGATGACCTGGTGCACCATAATTGTAACATCGACCACGGGAAGGAAAAGATGGTCCTTGTGCTCGACTTGGAGGGGTAGATGCATTAGTAGTCGACGGTGGTGGATGTGAGGTGTTGCGTGTGGGAATAGAAGAGGATGACACAGGCTGTCTTGGAGTCGTCATGGCACGACGAGCAAGCTGTTTCTCTGCCTGAATAGCACGCTGATGGGCTTCGGAAATGGTGAAGGGATCGAACATATTGAGAACGTCCTGTAAAGGAAGTCGCAAACCACCAATATAACGAGAAACAAGTTGAATGTCGGTCTCGGTGACTTCTGTCCTGGCGAGAAGTTGATAAAATTCAGTAGTATATTCATCTACTGATTGTTGACCTTGGCGCAAGTGTTGGAAACGTTGATAGAGTTCTCTTTCATAATTATAGGGCAAGAAGGCAGCCCTCATATGCTTTCTGAATTTCTCCCTCGAGGAAATCCGAGACTTGCCATTGCGTGCGCGAACAGCCTTTAATTGCTGCCACCAAGCCTGAGCACGCCCACGTAAGCGAGTGGCGACGAGAGGAACACGGTAAAGAGCAGGTACCTCTTTGAACTCCAGAATCTCCTCCACAGATGCAAGCCAGTCTATGAAATCATCAGCGGAGAGGTTACCATGAAATTCGGGAATTTCTATTCGAAATCCAGTCTCCCAGCGGCGGCGATCATCGCGTCGATCCCGAGTGTTGGAGGCGAACGGGTTGTCTGCCGCTTCCTCATCAGATTCAGATGTCACCACATCCCGGTGTGGTGGCTGATAGTGCTGGCCTCATTCTGGGCCCGACCTAAGGCTATTTGGGCCTCTATATTAACGCTCGGCCCACAGAGTTCGGCCCAAACAAAGTCCACATCTGCCTTAAAGACCAAGTAACGAAACCCTACTTTGGAAGAAGATAGAATTCTACTACTAATGGGAATCGGATATGCATGTATCAAGCAACCGGATATGTATAAGGAGTCCGACCTCTAGAAGGATTAGGGCTTAACCCAATACTTATAAATAGATGCGAGATTAGAGGTGGAAGGGACATTCAACACTCATTGTACTCTCAAATATAATAAAAGCTCTCTGCATTCTCTCCCGTGGACGTAGATCACATCGATCGAACCACGTAAATTACTGTGTCATCGTGTTATTATTTCTTTTAGCTACTTTCGCAAACCCTAGATCTATCATTGGCGCCGTCTGTGGGAACCTCATCAACGGTTCTTACGTAGCTGATTTACGATGGTAACGCGATCACAAAGCATGCGGGAGGCCCAAAGCCAACGAGGGAATCCTAACGAAGCAGAAAGCTGCCCCATAAGCCAAGAGAATCGCCAGAAAGGCAGTTCGGTCCCAAAGGAGAGGCACGCCAGGGACCCAATAGAAGGAAATCCCTCCGAAAGGATGCCCGCGCTAGAGATCAACGACGAGTCGGAGCCGAAGGGATCCGAGTTGAAGGAGGATGATCTCTCCAGAGACTTTGATCTTGCCACCACCTACGCCGCGGCCGGGTTCGCTAAAGCAAACAAGGAGCGTTTCAAACGCTTTCTTGCGACAACCCGGATGTCTCCCATACTTGAAGCCAGGGAGAGTTCCACGCAAAAATCTCTGCCTAAAGCTCCTCGCTACACCGAGAGACCGGAACCGGAGCTAAAGGAGAGGCGCGAGCCCCGGCGGGGTTCGGATCGGCGTCGGAGTCCAAGCTCGCAGAGTAGCCCCAGGCGACATCATACCCAAAGGCGACCTCGGAGCCCCAGAAGGTATCGAAGCCCGAGCTATAGCGAGAGTCGCAGTCCCACGAGGAATCGACACCGACATGAAAAGGAACCAGCTCGGCTGGTCAGCCCGTTCACCGACGAGCTGCTTGACACCAAACTCCCCACGGTGTACAAATTGCCAAACATACCGGCCTACAATGGGCTGGACGACCCCCTTAACTTCCTAACGCGTTTCCGGTACAGCATGCACAACCGGTGGTCTCGGGGAGGAACACATGTGCAAGCTACTCCCCGAGATGCTGATCGATTATGCCCGAGCTTGGTTTGACAGCCTTCCAACTGGCAGCGTGGGGTCCTGGACCTATTTGGAAAAAATATTTAAGCAAAGATTCCATACGAAGGTTCAGCCCCGCCGAGACACAGCATACCTCCTATCGGTGAAGCAAAAGGACAAAGAATCCATAAGGGAGTACGCTTCCAGGTTCATGCAGGAAAGCTTGAAGGTCGATAAAATCGACGACGTCTTCCTCATCTCGGCCTTCCGAAATGGAATTGCCCCCGGGTCCCTGAACCAAGAGCTCGCTAAGCGGAAGCCTGAGACAGCCCAGAAGATGTGGAAGATTGTATACCAGTTCGCCGATGGCCAGGATGCGGACCGATTGAAGCGGGAGGAGACCGAGAAGAAGAGAACTGAAGGGGATCGAGGTCGGAGCGATCGTGATCGGAGAAGTGCCCACGAGCGCCTCCAAAGAGGACCTATCCAGTCCCGGCTCGGATCCGGACCAATCCAGTCCCGGCTTGGACCTCGGGTGGGACCAGAGCCGTCCCAACGACCTCCTTTTATGAAGACGAATGCCGAGATCTTCGCACTCCACGAGGACTGGTTCGCTAAACCACGTCCCATGTCAAAATCTAAACCTCGGGACCAAAACAAGCACTGCTCCTTCCATGATGACCATGGGCACCACACGGAGGATTGCCGCGACCTCGCGGAACAGATAGAGAGGTTAGCCCAAGAGGGAGCTCTGAAGAGATACGAAGCCAGGGGGAAGAAAAACACAAAAGGAAAACGGAAAGGAGGACAAGGTCGTTGTGCTCCCCACAATAAGCGAGCTAAGGTCGATCACGACGAGGAGGATGACGACCCTCCGTACGACGCACCACAGTACGACGGAGTGGTCTCCACCATCACCGGGCTACCCCCAGGCAAGACAAAAACCAGGTTGAAGGCAGAAGCTCGCAGACCACCGGTCCCATCGGGTGAGGAGCAAACGAAAAAGAGATTCAAGAAGGGGGAAACCGTCACATTCTCCGAGGATGACCCTGTGCCTACCGCTACACCACACAACGACGCCCTGGTTATACAGGTCGGAGTGGCCAACAAGATGGTCCATCGCGTGTTCATCGATGGTGGGGCCAGCGTGAGCATCATCTTCCAACACTGCTTGGATAGGATGGGCCTCGACCCAGCTCGGGTGAATTCCACACCCCTGCCTCTCAAGAGCTTTACGCAGCAAGAGACGCGACCTGAAGGGACCATCGCGCTCGACGTTGCGATTGGCAGCCCGCCGACCAGCGTCAATAAGCTGGTTCAGTTCTATGTGGTTAAAGCAAACTCCCCCTACAACATCATACTAGGTCGGGATTGGCTGAATGCAGTCAGGGCCATCATTTCGCCCTACCACCTGCTGTTGAAGATCCCGACCTCGGCTGGAACCCTTACGGTCCGAGGTGACCAGATAAAGGCCAAGGAGTGCATGCAGGTTGCTCTACGAGGTCAACCCCAAGCATAGCAATCAAAGTATCCCAAGGAGCCGGATGAAATGACGTCAATCCCAGACACCCCGGCGGAACAGGTTACCCTGTCCGAAGCAGATCCATCGAAGGTTGTCAAGGTCGGCTTTGCCGGGGGACCTCAAACACGCATGCAAGTAATCCAGCTCCTAAGGGAATATCAAGACGTCTTCGCCTGGTCTCCAACGGACATGACGGGGGTGTCGTCGGAAATCATTACGCACAAGCTTAACATTAACCCGAACACGACCCCGGTCAAGCAGAAACGGCGATCATTTGCTGCCGAACGAAATCAAGTTATCTACAACGAGGTGCAGCAATGGTTGAAAGCAGGGCTTCTGTTTGAAGTCAGGTACCCGATTTGGCTATCTAATCCGGTAGTGGTAAAGAAAGAAGAAGGAGAGTGGAGGATGTGTGTAGATTACACCGATCTCAACAAAGCTTGCCCGAAGGACTGCTATCCTCTCCCCAACATCGATGAAAAGATCGAATCCTTGGTGGGACACGAAGTATTCTGCTTTCTCGATCTCTACAAAGGATACTATCAGGTTCTAATGGATGAGGGGGATGCAATCATGACAGCTTTCGCAACAAGCTTCGGGATCTTTGCATTCAAGTATATGCCTTTCGGGTTAAAGAATGCCGGAGCGACCTACCAGCGAATGGTCGATTTCCTCTTCCGAGATCACATCGGCAAGATTGTCGAAGTATACGTAGACGACATTGTCGTCAAGAGTAAAGAAGAGGCCTCGGCGGTGAGCGACTGCGAACCACGCTCCACATTCTAAGGCGGGCGAACCTCAAGCTGAACCCGAAAAGTGCACCTTCAACGTGCGATCTGGAAAATTCTTAGGGTGCTGGATCTCGCCAGAAGGTCTCAAAGCCAATCCACTGAAGATTAGAGCCGTGCAGGAGATGAAGGTACCTCGGACTATCCGCGACGTGCATAGGTTGACAGGGTGCATAACCGCGCTAAGTCGTTTCCTCTCCAAGGCTGCCGAGAGGCAGCTCCCATTCTTCAAAATTCTCAAGAAGGCCCCGGAATTTGGATGGGGACGAGAGCACGAGCTAGCTTTTGAGGAGCTCAAGCGCCACCTCGAGGACTTACCAACCTTGTCAGTCCCCCAGAAAGAAGAACCTCTCTCTCTATACCTCGCCACATCTGAGGAGGCAATAAGTGCAGTGTTGGTCCGAGACGAAGGAGATCGGCAGCTACCGGTGTACTTTGTCAGCCGAGTTCTAAAAGACCCAGAGACGAGGTATCAGCCTCTCGAGAAGGTCGCTCTAGCCCTCATAAACGCAGCTCGGCGCCTAAAGCCCTACTTCCAAGCTCACCCGATACAAGTTCTGACCGATCTACCACTTCGACAAGTTCTCACTAAGCCAGAAGCTTCAGGAAGAATCGCGAAGTGGGCGATCGAGCTAGGAGAACATTCTATATCGTACGGTCCCCGTCGAGCTATAAAAGGACAGGCTCTGGCAGACTTCCTTGTAGAAGCTATGTATAAGGACCTCGTGGAGCCAAAAGAAATCAAAGCCAAAACCAGGCTCCAAGAAGTCCCAGAGAAGACACCCCCGGATTGCTGGGAGATGTACGTGGATGGAGCTTCAGGAAAGAAAGGAAGTGGAGCCGGCATACTCCTCATCAGCCCAGAAAAGAAGGAACTAACATATTCGGCTGCGATTCGAGTTCTCCACTACGAATAACGAGGCGGAATATGAAGCTCTCATTGCCGGACCGCGCTCTCGCCCACACCCTCCAGTACGAGCCGTCCAAGCCCATTGTGATTCCCAAGTCGTGGTCAACCATGTGTTAGGGAAATACGAAGTGAAAAGTGAGAAGGCGAAGAAGTACCTAGAGAAGGTCAAGCTCCTTGGACGCTCTTTCCAATTCTTCAAAATAGTCCGCATTCCCAGAAGCCAAAATACCCGAGCTGATGAGCTAAGTAAGCTGGCGACCTCCCCGTCCAGCTCGACGCTAGTGGAAGAAGTCCGCAACAGGAGTATAGAAGAGGCGGAAGTCAATGCAATCATAGAGGACGACCCAAATTGGATGACCCCCCTAATCAAATGTTTGGGAAACGGGGAAGTGCCCGAAGACAAGATGGAGGCTAGAAAAATTCTAGCTAGATCCACGCAGTATGCCCTCGAGGGAAGGGTCCTCTATCGAAAGTCTTACTTACAGCCTCTTCTCAGATGTGTTGGACCAAAGGAAGCGGACTACATATTAAATGAAGTGCACACGGGATCGTGCGGAAGCCACATTGGAGCTCGGGTGCTAGCTCAGAAAATCATGCGGTGGGGGTACTATTGGCCAACAATGGCAAAAGATGCGGAAGACTTCGTGAAGAAGTGCCTAAAATGCCAGCTGCATGCCAGAGTGACGAGACTACCCCAAACCGACCTCTCTACTATTCAAAGTCCGTGGCCATTTATGGAGTGGGGCATTGACATCGTAGGGCCTTTCTACCCAGCACCTAAGCAAAAACGGTTTCTAATAGTCGCCGTCGACTACTTCACCAAGTGGGTAGAAGCTGAACCTTCCACAAAAGTCACAAGTGATAAAGCCGTTGACTTCGTCTGGAAAAACATCGTGTGCCGGTTCGGGGTACCAAGAGTCCTCATCTCGGATAATGGAACGCAATTCACGAGCAGGGAATTCAGAGAATTCTGTGAAGGACTCAATATCCAGCAAAAGTTCACCTCGGTCAACCGACCTCAAACTAATGGCCAGACTGAAGTCACCAACAGGACGATAGTGAACGGACTCAAGACCCGTCTAGAGAAGGAGAAAACAGAGTGGATCCACAATCTCCAAAATGTCCTGTGGTCGTACCGGACTACGCCCCGAACTCCAACGGGAGAAACCCCGTACCGTTTAGTATACGGGTCTGAAGCAGTCATACCTGTCGAGATCGGAGCGCCCAGTCCCCGAACTATCAATTTCTCCGCCGAAGCTAATGAAGAGCAGCGCCGAACCGACCTAGACTTATTGGAGGAAAAAAGGGAACTAGCCAGCATAAAAGAAGCTCGGTACAAACAGCAGATGGCTCGGTATTACAACCAAAGGGTCAAACCCCAACAGTTCCAGGTCGGAGATCTTGTGCTTCGAAACAATGAGATCAGCCTCTCAGAGAAGCTCGGCAAGCTCGAAGCTACGTGGGAAGGACCCTACAGAGTACACGAAGTCCTCGGCAAAGGGGCTTACAAAATCGCCTATCTTTCGGGCGAACTAATACCCAGAACATGGCACATCGCCCATCTAAAGAGATTCTTCGTATAAGCAACAAAGTCTTGCATATAGAGTCTTAGGTTTTCTTTTTTTGTCTTTTTTGTCCTTTTTGTCCTTAATGTTTTGTTTTTAACGAGCTCGTCAAAACTCTTTTTACTTTGTTTTTGGTCATTTTTAATAAAATTTCCTTTTTGTCTTGCATCTCGTGTCTTTTGATTTGCTTATACGAAGTATCCCTAATATCAAAATCCCCTCATAAGGTCGAACTACGGTTCCCTTGCGTGGTCAGTAATGACCCGACATGGGGTAACAAATTCCTATAATGCGCAAAGGAAACCCTTTCCGAGGTCCGAGCTCGTCTCCCTCCAAAAAGGATGATCCAACGAGGTCCGAGTCAAACTCCCTCCTAAGGATAAGTAGTTCTCAACTGGGATCGGAACCAAGTTCCCCCGGGAGGATGAAATACAAGGTCCGAACCATGGTTCCCTTGTCAACACAAAAAGGTCTGAGTCCAACTCCCTCAAAAGATGCAACATGCAGAAAACCAAGGAAGCAATCTTCACAAAGAACAGGAAAGTTCAAAAACTCAATATATATATTTTTATTTCTAACTATTTGGAACAGTTGAGTGTACATAATTACAGGAAGAAGCGAGCTAATCTAGGGGGAAGGATGTTTCTTGCTGAAGCTAAGCCAATCTTCCTCAAAGGAGGAAGGTCCTAGGAGATCATCAATTGAGATTCGACCTCGTCCCCGACCTCGACTTCTCCCAGCAGGAAAACTTCGACCTCGCGGGGCAGCCGAACCGCGACAAACAGCTCGCCTACGCTGGCTCGGACCGACCTGATGTCCCCGCGAAGTCGTTTTCACCTCGCGAGCAGGCATTGTCCGAACAGAAGAAGAAAGGTCTGCCCCCGGACCACGTGCCAAAAGGGCCCGTAACTTAGGTCGGCGGTCCAAAATGCACTTATACCTGCCCGCACTCTCCTTCAGCATTTCAAAAGCACCCTGAAGCCCAAAAGACTCGGACCCGAGTGCTTCCTTTAACGCGATATACTGTTCCAGGTCCTCTTTCGCCTTTAATTCCGCCTCGGCGATGGTGATACCACCCCCGCGACGGATAATATCTTCATACTCGGTATGCTCCTCGACGATCATCTCGTAATCTTTGGGAACGCGGCCAGCTTGATCTCGGGCAACTTCCAACTCCTCCTCAGCCTGCAGAAGCTTGGCCTGAAGCAGGTCGCTACTCTCTTGAAAAGCGAGACGCTTAACTTCGACCTCCTCACAAAGTGCCTCGAACTTCATCTGCCATCTCGACAGCTCGGCTTCTTGAGATTTCAGCAGAGTACACTTATGGCTGAAAAGTTCCTCGGCTCGGCGGCATTTGTCCTTCCATTGCTCAACAACGGACCGTTGGTCAACCAGGTCTTGTGAAAGGAGAGCTATTTGTATGCGCAAAGTAGAAACACCGACAGAATCCAAGCTCTACACTCAAGAAAAAAAAAATCAAATTCATTCATTTGAAGATATTCCGTACAGATATACAATGAAAAGAAAAAAAAAACCAACTACACTAGAATATCGCCGACCTCCTTGTCCTGAGAAGGTGGCTGCTCGGAGGGGGAACCGTCCAAGTCCTTGTCAGCGGCCGGATCTTCACCAGCCCCAGCCTCCTGCTCCTCCTCCACTTCCTCTTCCGGGCCCTCGCCTTCTTCTTCCTCGTCGCGAAGGGAATTGAAAGCAGCATCCAGGTCGGGGTCCCGGTCTACCGAGCAGTCAGCAATCTGCTCGACAGATAGAAGTGTGGACGAGCCAGCAAGATTCTCCAAGAGGGGAAACTGGCCGAGGTGATCTCGGACCACCCTGGCATACCGAGAAGGTAGGGCTTCATCCCCTAGACGTTCGAAGCCGTACTTGGATACGTCCAGGCCGGGGAAGTCCTTGGCAGCCTGCTCCAAAGCAGCCACGGCGAAGTTTCCATTGATGAGCATGGCCAGGTCATTGGCAAGCTCGGAGAAACTCTCCGACAACAGAAACCTCTTCGTGAAGGCCCGGAAGAGCTCACCTTGGCTAGCCGCAAGGTTGACCTCCCGGTCCTTCGCCGCAATCAGCTCGGACTCAAGCCT
Organism: Agastache rugosa; assembly: GCA_031470985.1. NCBI lineage: Eukaryota > Viridiplantae > Streptophyta > Magnoliopsida > Lamiales > Lamiaceae > Agastache > Agastache rugosa. Next base: position 25,413,689 of record CM062608.1, read on the forward strand.
CCGAGCTTTCTCGGCCTCCGCCTCGGCCCTCGCGAGCTGAGCAACCAACTCGGACTTGGCAGCTTTTCTGCCCTCTTCAGCCTTCACCAGCTCGGCCTCTGCTTTCTTCGCCCGGGCAATAGCCGACATCAGCTTCTCGGAGTATCGGCTTTTCTCTTCCTCGTGTTTCGAGGATATCTCCTCGACGTTGTTCTTCAGCCAACTGACGAACATATCAAGGCCCTGCAAGAAGGAATACAGTTAGCTACACAGGCAACAATTAAGAGAAACTGTGTAATGAAAAATAATTCTTCACCTCGGGAAAAGGCAGACCAGCCAGCTTGTTGGAGGGAGCTGCCGGGCTCGCGTCACTACCCGTGACATCAATGATGTCCACTTCGAGCGGGTCCCCGACCTTCAACCGCTTCTGAGGTGGTTTGGGGGAAGGAGAGCGAACAGTTGCCGCAGCAGCCCCAGCGAGCTGATCCCGATCGGAAGAGGAAGCAGTTCGTCCAGATAGCTTCGCTCTCTTAGCCCCGCGAGCTGTAGCCTTACCATCAGCCCCCTTGATCTTACCGAACTTCACTGCACATACAAATCACGAAAGGAGTCAGGACGATAAATAAACACAGCACAACTATCCTAATAGCACTAGCGGGGCCTCACCCGTCGCCGGATCCACCATATTTTGAGGCTCATACGGGCTCAACCCCGCTTCAGCTAGGGAGTCTTCATTGTAGCTCGCTTCAAAAGGACCGTGGTCCCTCATCGCTTTTACAGCGGACTCCAAATCCTTATCGACCTCTTCTATCACCCACTCGCAAGGCTTTTCTAGCCTCCAAATCAGGTCGATGAAACTACTGTGGCGACAAAAGAAATATTTCTGGTGCCACTTGTCCACCTTATTTTGAGTTCGCCCCTTGAACTCAGTCCGGGCTGCAGCGTAATACCAGCCCCCCGCCTTTTTGAAGACAAAGAGCTCGTGAATGAGCTCGGCGGATATTTGGTGACCCCTATCTACCGCTGCCACACCCAAATCCGTAAACTGCCTAAACGAGTTCGGCATTATCTGCCCTAACGCTAAGCCCAGCTTTTTCTGGAGTTCGGAATAGGGCTCAGGGAGGGGTAAACGAAGACCAGCGTGCAGACTGTCCTCATAAATAGTGACAAACCCCATCGGGGGAGAGCACGCCCTATCCTCTGGGCGAGGTTCTATTAATTCCGCCTCGTTAGGAAAATTGTACGTTTGGGCCAGAAACCTAATTCTAGCCTCATTTAAGGTCGAGGGGTACTCAGCCACTTTCCCCTTCACACACGGGGGCACTATTAAAGATTCGACAGAAGGAATAGCAGATCCTAATGAAAAAATGCTAAAGGCAACACTTCTACTCGAGCCGACTGACGGAGCCAAATCGATATCACTACTACTAGACTGAGAAGGAGAGGCCATACTTACTTGTTAAAAAGAAGGTAAATGGTCCGGCGGATGGGTTGAAACTGGGCGCAGAAGCACAATGGAGCGAACGCCGGCGGTATAAGAACAGTAAATTGGGGGATTTTTGGGGAAGAAGAAACTTTTCTGCGCAGGAACTTTTTTCTCTAACTGACGGCGGATGTGAAATAGTGTGATATGGGCAGAACGTTTCCGCTTCTGAGAATATACGTTTGAATCCCACCGTTGCGTCTGACACACGTGTGACGGGGGCCCGCCTTTCTCGAAACATGAACCGTCCCTCCACAGAATTCAAACGGCCCATTGCTTTCCCCGCCCTTTAAATTTTATATGGGCCGTGCCTATTGATCAACCTAAAGAACATAACAAGCCCCTGAGACTCAGATCGCTCATCTAATTATGCCTGCTACTTCAGCTCGGATTATAAGTTCGGTAATTCAGTTCGTCCCAGTGATTTGCGCGATCAATCACCTCGGCAATTCGACCTCGCAGTCTGCGTCTACATGTCTTCTTTCCTCTTTTTTGGGGGGGGATGTGATAGTGCTGGCCTCATCCTGGGCCCGACCTAAGGCTATTTGGGCCTCTATATTAACGCTCGGCCCACAGAGTTCGGCCCAAACAAAGTCCACATCTGCCTTAAAGACCAAGTAACGAAACCCTACTTTGGAAGAAGATAGAATTCTACTACTAATGGGAATCGGATATGCATGTATCAAGCAACCGGATATGTATAAGGAGTCCGACCTCTAGAAGGATTAGGGCTTAACCCAATACTTATAAATAGATGCGAGATTAGAGGTGGAAGGGACATTCAACACTCATTATACTCTCAAATATAATAAAAGCTCTCTGCATTCTCTCCCGTGGACGTAGATCACATCGATCGAACCACGTAAATTACTGTGCCATCGTGTTATTATTTCTTTTAGCTACTTTCGCAAACCCTAGATCTATCAGTGGCTGCATCACGGCCATTTGTTGAGTCAAACATTCGATCTGCTGGCGAAGTTGAGCGATATCATCACGGACAAGAACATCGGCAACGGATGCTTCAGCATGTCGTTGTTGGCGTTGCGGCATGATTATGGATCGTACTGTCTCTGGATACCAGATGATGCACAAGAACCGGAAACAAATACAATCAAGCAATTAATCCGGTGATCAATATGATACCGGAGAATTGCGCAGCGAAGAAACCTTCTTCAAGGGTTTTTTTGTATAAACATTTCAACTCCCGCAAAACACTTCGGAAGAGCATATTAATAGTCCTCACAATTAAAGATAATTAAAGACAATTGCAAACTAGTCCTATCAACAAACGAAATTACAAAAGAACACAAATAACTAGTAAATAAAAACCCAGCAGAATATTAGCAGAAATAACAAATACTAGGTTTCATTGGTGTGATCCATCTGCTCCATGTCAACTATTGCAAGTTGATCCACATCACATGGTCTATAAGCTCAATATGCTCGATATTTTGGGTGATGACGATTCTTATTTGATATGTAATAAAACTGCAATTAAGGATTCCGTGTCCTATTAATAACAGGCTGATAATATCCCTTGAGGAACTTAATAAGTTTATCATACTAAACCCTGCAGGTGGAATTAATTCCAGTATGATAATAAGTTTAAGTGGTAGCACTCAAGATGTTAATTATTATTAATTAACTTATTAATTAATTATAGAGCTGTCAGAAGCTGTTAATTAATTAATGGATATTTGAAATCTTAAACACGGGGATTAATTAAGTCTAATACTAGCCCCGACTCATCAAATAAATAAGATGGTAATTTAGTATTAATTTTATAGTGGAATAAATTAATACTTGTGTTCTAATTTATTATTCTGGGCTGAATAAAAGAAATTAGACACTGGGAGGCCTAAATCTTATTTAAGCTAGTAGATCCCTGAATTGACCCGACTGGCCCAGCTCCTAAAAATTGGCGCCTATTTCTCTAAGGTCAAGCCCATCTGGGCTTTGACATGGGTTTGACTTATGGGCTCTAATATTTATTAGGTATTGTATACCAGTTATAAATATTAGGAATAAGTCATTAGTTGTTTACGTGAAAAATAAGCTATACAGGCAACAACGAACGCGGTTTAACCCCCGGCTTCCCTTTCATTACTTCTTTCACGACGAGAGGAGAGAACTAAAAAACCCAGAGAGAAAAGAAAAAAAGCGGCAGTTCACTTTCTTGAGGAGAGGATCTCGAAGTTCGATCCCATCCAGCGACGAGTCCTGCTACGGGAACAATTCAGAAGATCCACTCTGGAGTCTCTGACCGTCAAGTTTGCAGGTATATCGTTAAATCATCCTATGATTGTATTTAATTCATAGGAGCATGCATAGGTTGGATTTACAAGTGTTCGTTAGATAACCGAAATAGATTCGTGGGCAAGTCGCGGCGAGGGGGTAATTGCACCCGAAAACTTTAGGGAAGGGTGAATTTGCACCTAAACAAAGTTCAGGGGGGTATTTGCCTAGCACTGCCAACATGAGGGGGGTATTTGCACCTTTTCCCTTTAATTTATGATAGATTCCCAAAAAAAAAAATGATGGATTCCAAATTGATTTTCTCTTCTTATTAATTTCATTAATTTCGGAAACTTACCATTATTCATATTACAACCAATTAAATATATTAATTAAAAATGCTGAAAATAGTATAATTTCAATTATAAAAGAATACCAAATGGAGGTTGTGATATAAATTTTTATAATATAATAGTTGGCCAAATTAAATTTTGCAACATAAAAATAAAATTATTTCTTTGGCCAATTAATTAATCGTTCGCCAAGTGAATTAGATAATTGTAAATCATTATTTTATAGTATTTATTTCTGAATAATATTGCACCACGGATCACGCATGTGTGGAATGCGAGAGTAGGAAATATATACACAGATCAACCAGATGGAGACTAGATTAAAGGTGGGAGATATATCTAATACTCTCTCTGGTTTCAAATATAAAACGTTTTGGCATTTTGCACTAGGCTAAGAAACACTAATTAACACAAAGTTTAATAACTTATTGCTCTCATCTTTTAAAATATAATAGCAAGCCCAACTTGCCACTTTTAGAAACTTTTATTTTCCGTTTTTTAAATATATATGCCATTTCTGGAAATCTTATGTACAATTATAAATGGTATATCATAATTCTCTAATTATTATTTTCAATCAAGTAATTAACCAGAGACATTACAAAAGCATAAATCATGTAATTAAATTAAATTCCTTTCTATTTTTTATCATGTTTAATGCCTATATATATTTTAGAAATCCACAATAAAAAACACTCACACTCTTCCACAACTTTTTGATCATTTGTTTCGTTATTCCGTCCAAAAAAGCACGAATTATGTAAAAGAGTTTACTGATCAAAAGGATCGATTGACGTCATCGTTTTAACCACACTAAGATGTATGGGCCCTGAAGTCCAAAGTTTAGAATACTAGCTCTCATTTCGACCAAATGCTTCTTCTATTTTTTTTTCCTTAGTGCAAATCGGTATTATTATATTTATCAACTCATTTATATTAGACATAATGTCAATTTTTTTTATTGTGTGTGTGTGTGTATATAGAGTTACCTGTGGAAGGTGGTTAAGAAGAAGCCGACGTGATAGTGGATCATATGTCAAGTTTCCGATCACCATTGGAGTGTCTTATGTTGTTGGTCCTTTCTTCAAGGAAGACAACGACATCTATGGAAATATATATATTTAATGTATTTACATGTATTTGTCTTTTGATATATATAGGACAATTTGATGGCACTACCAATGTACTTAGATTCGGTTTTGTATGATTCTAATGTAATAGTAATAAAATTGTACATAAATTGATTTATGGCAATTATGGATTGTAGTTTTTAGTAACTTCTATTTTTCATTTTTATCAATATGTTGGTTTTGGAAATGATACTCCCTCCGTTCTTTCATCGTCAAATTACATATACCAAAAAAATAAAGAAATTTACATATGTAACCTTATTAATTACCATCATTAATGTATACATACAACTAATTAATAAATTATGAGAAGCATTAAAGAAGGATAAAATAGGAAAAATATCATTATTTTACTCTCAAATTTTGAAATAGGACACTTATTTGAAAACAAAAAATTGAGCTAAATGAGACACTTAAAAAAGAATGGAGGGAGTATATAACTGCTACAAATTTAATGCAAATTGTCATTCTACCATCTAGCCATTAATAATGGACTACAACATACATCACGAAAAGCCCTTAATTTCAGAAATATAATTGCACATTAATGGAGAAATTAATTTCTTTACCATTCTTATATTATTTTGTGCGTATATATATATATATATATTGTTTGTATACGAGTTTTGTTTCATATACCTCATCTCTACACCTTCGATATAATATATATAAATCTTTATATGGAGATTGACATTGTTCAAATTGAATGTTCTCGCATAAGGTGAGCCAAGTGATGAGAATCACAACTTTATCAAGAAAATCTAAAACGATAAAGTGATAGTTCATGGCGTAAGTAGATATATGTTGTTGGTGAAGATGAAGTGAAAGTTGAATATCTTACAGAGAATTCTGCGAAGATTATGGCCACGTAGAGTGTCATATTTGTGGCGAGGACATTGTAGACATCTTTTCCAAGAAAAGATGATATATTTTTTATATAATATAGAAAAATGGGATTGCCGTTTTTAGCAACTATAATTTTTCCTATTCATTTATACTTTTTATTTTCGGTAATAAATTTTTTAATTTTTAATTTTTCAATTAAATATACACAAATATAGATAATTAACCACTATTTTCCTTATATATTTAGCCATATATGCATTATAATCAACCAATCAATTTTCTTTAAATAGAAAAAATAGAATTGTTGGAGTATATCAATCACTATTCCAATATAATCGATAAATAAATTTGCTAATATTTTGATCTAAATTATGTATATGTATATATAGGAAAGAGATCATATGTAAAAGCATTTTCCCGTAAGAAATAAGAAGCAATCTGGACCATTGATCTTTGTAGATTTACGATTGTCAATGACCGGTGCATTATAATTGAACATGGAATGCATTATCGTAATAATGCATTGTAGTGACAGTGCATTATAATAACACATAAAATACATTATTTTAGTACATAAAATGCATTATTATTATTATTTTTTACGGGAAAAGTATTTTGTATGTTAACCAACCCATATATATATATATATATATAAAATAGTTAGCAACTATTTTCCCTTTATATTTAGCTATTATAATTAATCAATCAATTTGCATTAAATTAGTACATTGAATTTAGGGAATATGTCATTGTCAATCAGTAAAACGCCTATAACATATGACCCATGCTACATGTACCCGAACTCCTACATTGCTCCTCCTATAGTATATAAATCAATTTATGGACTATGGAGTGGAGTCAGGAACAATCTCTGTCATATTCCATTTTTTTTTTTAATTTACATTGGAGATGATGACTAAGCAAATCTACAGGGTTTACACAAATTTATCAATGATCAAACGATGGAACCGGTAGTTGACGACTCGACGTCAATTACGTTATCGGTGGTCCTCAAATTCCAATCTCCATGGACTTTATATATGTATGACTATGTAATTTGAAATTGTACTTAGTGGGATCACTGTAATTAGAATTTGTAAATGCTTTCTTTTTCTTTATTACTTTATTAGACTACAATGCTACATAATTTCTTAAATTAAACTTTCTAGCTTGAAATTTGAAATTGGAATCAGTGGCTCGCAAAATTGGAATTTGTAGTTGTTTTCTTTTTCTTTATTGGACAATAAGTCTACAGAATTTCAGAAATTGAATCTTCTAGCTTTAAGAGATTAGGGAAGGAGAATAAAATTTGAAGAACGGCGTCTGCAAGTTTTAGGCCTACATTTTATCATATTTTAAATATTATATTAATTTTTTATATTGTATAATGCGAGCCTCTCTTTTGGGCTATCTCTATATTAGTAAAATGTAAAATATATGGCATGATTAGTTTCTTTGGCATTTGACTTAATTATTTGGTTAGGTTCCTAAGAAATGTTTTTGTTAAGGTACATATACATTCTAATATTCCCAACTAATTTGTTCGACACAGTTTTATTCTTTCAAATTTTAATTATTAACATTTGATATTGATACGTTAATTACTATATATTCATATTGATATTAATTAGTAACTTCTGATTTCTATTTTTATTTTTTATTTAATATTCTGCTTTAATTTTGGAAATTCAATTTGTATAAATGTTAGTTAAACATGAATACGACAAGGTTAAGGATATGACATGCTATATACGACAATGAATAAGTAAAGGATTATACAATACTGAAGGCATACGGTAGCCGAAGCCAAGGACGTGATCTCAATGAAAGGCCACTTCGTTATATGCAGCCAAAAAGGCCAAGGCAAAAATGGATACAACAATGACGACTTACTTTCATTTTTTAATGTAATTATAGCATGTAAAAAATAATCTCTTTTGGAATTGTCGTAAGAAATGTTGTTTTATTAATTTTACCATTAAATCCGGGAGTCACTTGTGTATTTACTTTTTAGTAAAGAGGTTTTGTGTGAGTGAGATTGATTTGAGAAAAAAAACTATATATAGTTTATTGCATTATTTGTAAAATATTTGGTTTGGTGCAATACCAATGGCTGTAAATTGTTAAAGTAAAAAGTTAATATGGTTTTGGTTCACAGTTTTCGGATTGTCATATATTTTTTTATAGGCCAAAATGCATACAAATTCCTGACCTTTTCTCAAATTCTGGTTTAATTCCAAACCTTTTAATTTTTGCAAAATAAATCTCCACCTTTCAATTTTGCTTAATGTTCTCCCGACGACGAATTTGGGTAAAATTCAAAGTGACGTGGCGTTCAAAACGACGCCGTTGGATTCAGGATCGAGCGTCGGAGGGATCCGCGACAATCTCGATTCGAAGTAGGCGAAGAACAGCTGCCGTTTTGAACGTCACGTCACTTTGAATTTCACCCAAATTCGTTGTCGGGAGAACATTAAGCAAAATTGAAAGGTGGAGATTTATTTTGCAAAAATTAAAAGGTTTGGAATTAAACCAGAATTTGAGAAAAGGTCAGGAATTTGTATGCATTTTGGCCTTTTTTATATTATTTAATCAAGTTCACAAATTTATAGAAATATACAAAAATATGCTTTGCTAACGCCATAGATTGTTTGGATCGATATGATTTTATACATAACAAATACTCCCTCCATCCCAAGTTAGTATGGTTCAACTAATATTTTATACATCACATATAATCAAATATGCACCACACTTTTGTGGTACAGAGTGAATATATTTTATCAAAGTGTGTGCATATATATATATATCCATTTATTCATCACTATGTATATGTAAATAAATATAATTAATTAATATTCTATTAAATAATTACTATATTTTATGGATGTTCTAAGATCATGATGCAGTCATCCGGAAGCAGCACTCGGATGCTGCTCTGGTGGTTAACTTTATCAAGTGGCGTCGTTTGTGGTTCGCCGAAAAACAGAAGAGGAGAAGGACAATTTCCTCTAATCATGTGGGACTTTTTTTTCTTTTCAAGAAATCAGTGTTCTCCCATGAATATATCGTAGTATCAAGAGTTTATATAAAGCTGCAGTGATTGAAGATCATGATATGCGACAAAGATAATAAAATTAGTGTATGTACAACAATCGTTGTTTACAAGGAAATCTTTCAAAATTTATAGATAAATGAACTTTGAATGAAATTTTAATTTATATTGATTTATACTTTCGTTTCTTATATTTCCTTACTTATACTTATATTGTTTTACAACAAATATCAAAATTCAACTCAACCCGTGCATCGCACGGGTGCGGTACTAGCTAGTTCTCTCTAAACTTTAATACCATAAATTTATTTTGTCAAATGCAATAGGGTAATTGGCACGCACCCGTTTTGCGGTACGCTCAAAATACTATTTATAATGTGATAAGCCCTAGACGGACACAACACGCTCCTATGCCCACAACCGGACTGGCTAGTCTTAGCAGCAAGCTAGGGTCGATCCCTATCGCAGCCCGACTCCGAAATCAGATGTCAAAGCCGGTAGGTCCCACGACTTACACAATTTATGATTAACAAAAGGATTAAGATAGCGACCCGGCTATCATTGAACAACAAATGACATCTTATACTCAACAATTCATCAAACTTATGACAATTAGGATATGCATGACTCGAGTTTAATAAGACGATCAACTGATTTTGACAACAACATGCATATCAACAATTTGAACTCAATCAACTCAGAAATCAATAGACCTGATCAACCAAATTATCGACAATAAATGAGAAGACAAAAAAAATGATTTCAGAATCAAGAAAGCAAGATAAAGATAAACGATTTTAAGAGCGACAAAACCTTTCAAAACAACAAACAACTAATATATTTATATAAGAAGTATGATAACGAAATAACTATCGAACATAGTTCGATCAAGACTTCAGAATTTTGACAACTTCAACAACTTATATAAAATAATTCACAATCTTTCTCAAAACAAAACCTCTTAATATTGCAGCGGAAAAACGAGAGAATATATATATGAAGATATATATTCTAGGTCAACTCTTATCAAAACATTAACAACAACAACGACAACCAGCCCACCTCTCGTCATCTTCATCCCAGCTAACCTGTACGTTTTAGAAATAACATGCAGGTTGAGTACTACATACTCAGTGAACACATGCCGAAACATTTGAAATTTGCTGAATACATCTATATTTTGAAAACTTGCCGGAAAATATAGCACAAGGATTTTCTGAAAACAACTTGTGCAATGTTAAAAACATTTTCTTTTCTTGAAAAACATTTGTCTGCAGACATATTAAACAGTATGAACCATATCTACAATAAATAGTAGTGATGAGAAAGAGGCATCTTTCTCAATCACTTGTAACCGGCATATCAAAGAAAGGCTCACGATTACGTATAACCGGCCTATCAAAGAAATGCTCACGATTACATATGTGTACACAAATCCCACCTTGCGCGGGACCGAATTCGTCCTTCTTAAGTAGATGGTAACATACTTAACATTTTAAAATATTTTGGCAAGTATCAAAGCTTTTGACAAATCATAATATCATACTTTTCACGTTGTATAGTTAAGAAAGCCCACCTGGCAAACTTAAACTTTATCTTTAAACTTTATCGCTCGATAAACGTGTCGCAGCCCGAACCCCGATATCAGATGTCAAGGTTGGTAGGTCCCACGACTTACACAATTTATGATTAACAAAAGGATTAAATAGCGACCCGGCTATCATTGAACGACAAAGGACATTTCATACTCAACACTTTCATCAAACTCAGGACATATAGGATATGCATAACTTGAGTTCAATAGGACGATCAACTGAATTTGACAACAACATGTATATCAACAATTAAAACCCAAAACAATTCAGAATCAATAGACCTGATCAACCAAATTACTGACAACAAATGAGAAGACTAAGAAAAACGATTTTAGAATCAAGAAAGCAAGATAAAGAAAAATGATTCTAAGACCGACAAACTTTTCAAAATAAGGAACAAACTTATAAATATGGAATTGAGTTTCAAAAGTACTCGACAAAAGAGTTCGACTCTAGAATCCAACATTATTATCATCATTATATCACATCAACTTCAAAACCAACATCCTTAACATTGCAGCGGAAAACGAGAGAATATATATATGAAGATATATATTCTAGGCCGACTCTCATCAAATATATAAACAACAACAACGACAACCAGCCCAGCTCTCGTCATCTTCATCCCTGCTAACCTGCACGTTTTAGAAATAACATGCAGGACTGAGTACTACGTACTCAGTGAACACATGCCGAAAACATTTGAAAACTTTGCTGAATACAGCTATATTTTGAAAACTTGCCGGAAAACATAATACGAGGATTTTCTGTAAAACAACTCGTAAAATGCTAAAAATACTTTCTTTTCTCAAAATCATTTGTCTGCAAACATTTATAACAGTATGAACCATATCTACAAATAAATCATGGTGATGAGAAAGAGGCCTCTTTCTCAATCACTTGTAATCGGCATATCAACGAAAGACTCACGGTTACGTATAATCGGTCTATCAAAGAAATGCGCACGATTACCAATGTGTACACAGATTTCACCTTGCGTGAAACCGAATTCGTCTTTCTGAAGTAGATGGTAACATACTTAAACATTTTAAAAATCATTTGGCAAGTATCAAAGCTTTGAAAAATTATATAATATCATGCTTTTCACGTTTTTCAGTTAAGAAAGCCCACCTGGTAAACTTAAGCTTTATCTTTAAACTTTATCGTTCGATAAACGTATGCTTCACGTTTCCGCTTCCACTTCCGCTTGCTCCTTTAAATCGAAATAGAATAGCGACTTTAGAACGATAACTTTTATCGAATAACGACTTCGATAATCTTACTTTCTAATTCGCTTCGAATTCTACGACGAAATTCGAGAATTCCTAACTTAATCTCTTAAATGCTCCTACTCTATGTTAACTCATCGTTAATCATCAAACATTCAAACAATTCACACTTATCACTTAATTATCAACATATATCATTTACTATTCACAGAAATCGACTAAGTCGATTTTAATCCGTTTAACGGATTCAGAAAATTCTAAAATTAAATCTATATGCTTATTTCATCATAACAAACATAATTATATTTTTATTACACACATTGACTCGATTAAACATATAAACTCCCAAATCGGGAAAATCATCCAAAAATAGAAAATCTTTATTACTTTGAATTAAATTTCCAGAAAATCATATAACACTTAATTTTTATTAAGAAGTTCATAAATGCAATTAGTTTATTAATTAAAAATCAAATAATTATTTATTTTATTTAATTAATTTTCGGTTATTTATATTTTTGGATTTCTAGAATTCTTTTCTCTTCTTTTTCATTTCTAATATACTTAGTTAAATATCTTAAGCTTAATTATTCAATCAATTTCATTCAATTAACCATTAAACTATAAACCCTAATTTAAGAACCCAAATTTCACTTTCTAGTGTTAATTATGCTTTTAATTCACTAACTTTTGATTCAACAATTACCATTAACATCATATAACATTAATTTAACCATCAAATACATCATCTAACCTCAACATCACAAACCCAAATTTTATTCTTTCATTTTCGACTTTAATTAATAAAATGAGATAGGTTGGGAATCCATGCTTACTTCCAACATGAAACATACTTAGAATAATTATTTAAGCTCAATTATAACATCAATTTAAGCATACATCACATGAATTAAAAACCCCTAATTTCTTCATAATTTCGAAAATTGCAATCTAGGGTTAGGGTTTTCTCATGCTTAATTTAAACTCATAAATGATCATATAAACATGAATTAAACATCATACTATGAGATCAAAATCATCCAATCATTTCTCCATTTTTCTCAAAAATTTCGATCATATATATATATGAAGAGATAGAATGATTCAACCATGAAAATGAATCAAGAACTTGGAAGAGTAGAGATCTAATCTTACTTAATTGATTGGAGATGATTTGCTAACTTGGATCTTGAACTTGAAGCTTGGAAGAACACAACAATGGAGTGTGTGTTTAAGTGTGTGTGTGTGTCGATCAAGAGAGAGATGAGAGGGGTGAAGATGAAGATGATGAGGATGTATATATATAGATAAGTTTAGGTTACTATTCATCATAAATATCTTAGATATTTATGATGAATAGTAATTAGAATAATTAATTAAATCTTTAATTAATTCAATTAATTAATTACTAATTATTCCTTAATCAAACTTAAATTTTCTCAACATAGGAATTTAATTTAGGGTTTGGCGATCCCTAGATAAAAATCTCACAGAAAGAATCGGAGATTCGAAACATTTTCAAATCGACCGAAACTAAAATTTTAAAAGATAATTTACGTAAAAATTTACGTAATTAAATTAAATTCTTCTTTTAGTCAATTAATGACTAAACATTTATCATCTATTGATAAATGTAGAAACTTCTTCGTTTCGGATTAACCGAGACGATCATTCTTAATTAAAACTCATTTTTACGGCAAAATATATCTGCCGGATAAAATTTTTTGAAATGAAAATTTTTTTCTTTCACTGAAATCTTATCTTTCTTACCAAATTAATTAATTTTAGAACGCAAGAAAGACGGGATACTACATTCTCTCCCCCTAAAAATAAATTTCGTCCCGAAATTTGCTTACCTCATGAAAGAGTTCGGGATACTTTTCTCTCATCTTGCTCTCTAATTCCCACGTTGCCTCTTCTAGTTCATGATGTCTCCACTTGATCTTTACCGATGCGATCGACTTATTTCTAAGCTGCTGGACCTTTCGATCCAAAATCGCTTCAGGTTTTTCTTCATAACTAAGATCTGATTTAAGGACTACTTCTTCTCGGCGAATAACGTGCTTAGGATCAAACATATATCTCCGTAACTGAGATACATGGAACACGTTATGCGAACTTCCAAAATTTGGTGGTAAGGCTAACTTATACGCTACTTGACCTATTCTTTCCAGAATTTCATATGGTCCTATATAGCGAGGCTTAAGCTTTCCTTTAACACCAAATCGATGAATTCCTCTTGAAGGCGAAACTTTCAAGAAAACTTTATCACCTTCATTGAATTCTAATTCTGATCTCCTGATGTCAGCATAAGACTTCTGACGATCTTGCGCTTCTTTAATTCTTTGCTTGATTTGACGCACAATCATTATCATCTCTTCGACTGCATCGGGCCCTAACATTTTTCTTTCGCCCATATCATCCCAATGGAGTGGAGATCTACACTTCCTTCCATAAAGAGCTTCGTAGGGCGCCATGCCAATCGTCATTTGATAACTGTTGTTGTAAGCAAATTCAACAAGAGGTAAAATTTGCTCCCATTGACTTCCTCGATCTAAAACAACAGTTCTCAACATATCCTCCAAGATCTGAATGGTTCTTTCTGATTGACCATCCGTCTGAGGATGAAAAGCCGTACTAAAATTTAATTTGGTACCTAATTCCTCTTGCATACTTTTCCAAAAATGAGAAGTAAATTTTGAGTCTCGATCCGAAGTGATCGACTTAGGTACTCCGTGCAATCGCACAATTTCTCGCACGTACAGCTGAGCTAACTTATCTGCGCCATAAGTTATGGGAATAGGTATAAAGTGTGCAGATTTTGTCAATCTATCTACTATAACCCATATCGCTGTATTCCCTCGTTTGGATCTAGGTAACCAAGTTACAAAATCCATGGTAATTTTATCCCATTTCCACTCTGGAATATCTAAAGGTTGTAGCTTCCCATATGGTCTCTGATGCAATGCCTTTACTTGCTGATAGGCTAAACATCTTTCTACAAAAGAAGCTATGTCTCTTTTCATTCCTTCCCACCAAAATGTTTGTTTCAAATCTTGATACATTTTGGTGCCTCCAGGGTGAGCTGAATAAGGAGTTTCATGAGCTTCGCTCATGATTTCATTCCTTAATCCTTCATCATTCGGCACACAAATTCTTCCTCGATACAGGAGAACATTATCTCCTGCCTCCTTAAAATTTTCATCTTTCTCTTGACGAATTTTCATTCGTAACTTTTCCAATTTCTCGTCTTTTCTTTGAGCATTGGAAATTCTCAATCTTAAGTCTGGAATTATTTCCATAGCTGCAACCATTTGCTCAACAGATTGCGGAGGTAGAATTACTTCTAACCTCAGTTCTCCGAAACTCTTAATGAGTTCTTTCTCTTGAGTTAGAAGAAATCCAATTTCCGATTTCCCTTTTCTGCTCAACGCGTCAGCGACTACATTTGCTTTCCCTGGATGATAGGAAATTTTACAATCGTAGTCTTTAACTAACTCGAGCCATCTTCTTTGTCTCATATTTAATTCTTTCTGCTCAAAGAAATATTTGAGACTCTTGTGATCTGTGAAGATTTCACATTTCGCTTCATAAAGATGGTGTCTCCAGATTTTTAAAGCATGTACTACTGCTGCTAGTTCCAAATCATGAGTTGGATAGTTTACCTCGTGAGGTCTAAGTTGTCTAGAAGCATATGCAATAACTCTTCCCTCTTGCATCAGGACACAACCTAGTCCATTCTTGGATGCATCTGTGTAAACAGCATAATCTTTATCCGAATCTGGAACTGATAGCACTGGAGCAGTGGTCAATCTCTTTTTAAGTTCTTGGAAACTTTCCTCACATTCTTCTGACCACTTGAACTTTGATTCTTTCTTTAGGAGATGGGTCATTGGCTTAGCTATCTTGGAGAATCCTTCAATAAATCTCCGATAATAGCCTGCTAGACCTAAGAAACTCCTAATTTCATGTAGTGTGGTTGGAACTTTCCATTCCTGAACTGCTTGTACTTTTGAAGGATCAACTTTGATTCCTTCAGAAGATACAACATGTCCAAGGAAATGTACTTCTTTCAACCAAAATTCACATTTACTAAATTTGGCATACAATCTTTCGGT
Organism: Agastache rugosa; assembly: GCA_031470985.1. Taxonomy (NCBI): domain Eukaryota; kingdom Viridiplantae; phylum Streptophyta; class Magnoliopsida; order Lamiales; family Lamiaceae; genus Agastache; species Agastache rugosa. The sequence continues at coordinate 25,429,712 of CM062608.1, forward strand.
TCTCAACCTTTCCAGAACAATTCGGAGATGTTCCTCGTGTTCTAATTCATTCTTTGAATACACAAGACTAACATCAATGAAAACTACGACGAACTTGTCCAAGAATTCATGGAATACTCGATTCATGAGATCCATAAATACTGCTGGAGCATTTGTCACACCAAATGGCATTACTACAAACTCGTAGTGGCCATATCTTGTTCTGAAAGCTGTCTTGGAAATATCTTCTTGCTTAACCTTCAATTGGTGATAACCAGATTTTAAATCAATCTTCGAGAATATACTTGCTCCTCTGAGCTGATCAAATAGATCATCTATTCTCGGCAAAGGATATCTATTCTTCAGGGTCAATTTGTTTAATTCTCGGTAGTCGATGCACATCCTCAAACTACCATCCTTCTTTTTGACAAACAGAATTGGTGCTCCCCACGGAGAAACACTAGGTCTAATGAAACCTAGGTCAAGTAACTCTTGCAGTTGAATTTTCAATTCTTGCAACTCCTTTGGAGCGATTCTATACGGTGCCTTGGAAACAGGAGCTGATCCTGGTTCAAGATCTATTGTGAACTCCACTTGCCTGTCGGGTGGCAATCCTGGCAAAATTTCTGGAAATACGTCTTGGAATTCTTTTACCACAGCTACTTCTTCAATGCTGCTCTCCTTATCTTTATTCTTGTTGAGATAGATAAGATATGCTTTCACATCTTTCTTTTTCAACACTCTTCTTGCTTGAACTGCCGAAATAATCGGCGATTTCTTACAACTTCTTTCTATTCCGAAAAATAGAGTTGGTTTCTGACTGTGCATATGAAATGAAATCTGCCTTTGCTTGCATTGAATGCTTGCAAAATTCTCGGTCAACCAATCCATTCCCAAAATAATATCTACATCCCACATTTTAATTAAGTTCAGGGTTTTAGCTAACATCTTGAGAGATCCTAATTCGAACTCTATATTAGGACAGATGCGAGTAACTGAGGTAGATTTACCTAATGGTGTAGTTACTCTCAAGTCTTGACTAGCACGTTCTACTTTAAGACCAATATTATCTACGCATGCATCTGATATAAATGAATGCGATGCACCAGTATCAAATAAAATTATAACAGGTACGTCATTTAATTGACCCATACCTGTCAAATTTCCTTGATCTTTGTCGAACGGCTTCTGATCAAGAGCAAAAACCCTTTGATATTGCTGATGGGGTTCCATTCTCAATTGTTGAGGTTGCTTTTGCTTTTGCTGGAATCGTTGCCCTTGGCGATTTTGTTGCCGATACCGTTGCTGAGGAACAACTTCTATTGCCTTCAATCTTTGAGGCGGGTTCTGAGTTGGTCTACTTCCTCCTGCTCCTTGCAGTTTAGTTGGGCACTGATACGAATAATGACCAACTTGACCACAAGTATAGCAGCTATTACTTCCAGCCTTGCATATCTCTTGATGCATCTTGCCACACTTGAAACATGGAGACATTCCTTGATAAGCTTGAGACGAACTGCCTTGATTGACGAAAGGCTGCTTGAATCGTCCTTGATTAAATTGCTGTTGTTGATGATGTTGTTGGCCTGGCTGTCCTTGCTGTCCTTGCCAGGGCTTCTTACTAGATTGACTCCCAAAATTCCATTTCCGTTTTTTACTTTGGTTAAACGACTGCGGATTTGCCACTGTCGCTGGAGTTTGAACTTGCGTTGCTGAAGTCAGAGAAGACTTATCTGGCTGCATAGCCAATTCCATATCCAGAGCTCTATTTAGAGTTTCTGCATATGACAACGCACTCTGGCTAGCTAGTACAACTCTTATTTTTTGACGAAGTCCTGCTCGAAAGAGCTCCGCCATTTTCTCGTCAGTGTCCACCTTGTCTTGAGCAAAACGAGCTAGATCGCAAAATTCCAGATCATACTCGGATACCGACTTCTTTCCTTGCTTGACATTAGCAAACTTATTCTCCTTCTGCTTTCGATAACTTCGAGGAATGAATTTTTCGAACAAAGCATCCTTAAATTGTTCCCACGTCAGATTCTCTAGTTGTTCAGGAGTATATGCTCTTTGACGAGCTTCCCACCAGTAGTCCGCAGATCCTTTAAGCTGGTATGACATGCACGTAAGACGTTCCTGATCCGTACAACGAAGAAAACGGAAAATTCTTTCAAGCGCGCGAATCCATTCTTCGGCTTCTGAAGGACTTTCTCTTCCATCGAGAGTTGGGGGATTTTGCCGCAAAAATAATTCTTCAATTCTCCTTTCGGGTTGAGGAGGATGTGGGGTAGGTTCTCTTTCGGGTTCATCTTCAACCCTTCCTCGACCTCGGCCTCTTGGTCTACCTCTTGACGGCATCTTCTAATTAACTAGGATTTTCATTCGAATTATTCTTTCTTTCTAACGAAATTTTATTCTCAAAAAAAAATTTCTTCTTTCTTTATATTTATTTTAAAGGAAATAAATTTTTCTAGGTTTTAGAACTAAAAAAAAAGATTTCTTATTACCTCATTAATGCATAGTATACTCATCGTACTTTTTAATGAATCACACGATTCATACTCATTACCATTCATGCTTATCAAAACTTTCAATTACATCTAACAGGCTCATACTATTTAATGAATCAAGATTCACAAACATCATCATGAATTGTAAACCCATAATTCAACTTCTTATTATCATCATAAAGAATTAAATAATTCATTATTATCATAAATAATGAATCAACAATTCATTCATACCATATACTTACTACAATCACAAAAATAATTGAAAAACAAATATTTTTCATACTTATCTTTGCTAAATAAAATTTAACTCATATATTCCTAACATTTCAAGAAAGGAATAGTATCATCTTGGCATATAAACTTCATCATAATTTTAATGAATCCAATGATTCACGCTCATCATCATCAATGAACCAAACGATGCATTCTCATCACAAAAATTTTCAGTAGTAATTATTATATATATATATATATATTTATTTGCTAAATTTAATTAGCTCTTCATTCTTTATAGATCAAGAGATGAATAATATCATCTTGATATATAAACTCTCTCATAATTTCTTTTGAGATGATATACTTCATCTTAACATTTTTCCTAACTAAATAATTACGAACTAAGCTTACGATAACGAACAACTAATGAAACGAATAAAACGAACGACGAACTTAAACTAATGATAGTCTAATAACGAACTAACTAACGAAGAACGGAATGAACTACAACGAAACGAACTACGGACAAAACGATCGAAGAATAAAACGAAACGAACGACGAACGGAACGGACGAAGAACCCCGGCTGCCCAAGCCAGCGCCCGCTGGGGCTCAGCCATGGCTGACCCTCTTGGGTCAGCGGTCGCTGGAGCTCAGCCATGGCTGACCCTCTTGGGTCAGCGGCCGCTCAGCTCCCCCGCTGCCGCTGCGTCGTCTTCTTCCGCGGCCGCTGACTCGCCGCGATGGCTGACTTCATTCCCTGTAATTTTTCCCAGCGTTCTCTCCTTCTCAGCGGTTGCTTACTTCATTCCCTGTATTATTTTTGAGAGACCGCTGATGTTGAGAGATCTCTGACTTTCATCCCTGTAATATTTTTCGTTCGCTTCTTTTATGCGCATTCGACGAACTTTCTACCCTTCGTTTTTCTTAACTACATTTTACCCCGTTAATTACATTTCTTCTTAATTTATTTTAGCACTTCTCGTCTACAATTAAAATTCATCTTAATTCTTTTTCTTTTTTTTCTTCTTGAAACGATTAAATCGAAATTCAACAGACAAAATTATTGACAACTCGGAAAATTTTAAAACGACCCAACGTGGTCTTACTTCTTCTTTTTAATGGAAAACTTGCCTCTTCGAGGACTTTTACAAAAGATAGGGAATTATTTACATCAAAAATCCCTATTTTAGCCGTGATTTCTAACTTCACGTCAAAATATTTTCTCGGAGCGGAATTCTACTTCGCTTCCGATTTGCTACAAACTATCATACTATGCTTCTATATACGAGAACTATTTATAACATAAACGTTAAAAGTTGTTCGATTACTAGTCTATTACATATATTTACATTATCTTCTTTCTTATTACTGCTCTCTGCAACCCTTCTTCTGTTTTACTGCTCATCCTCAGAAGGATCTTCCTCTTCTTCATTCTCTATCGGATCCTCCTCGCTAGGATCTTCTTCTTCCGATTCTGTGCTCTCCTCTGCTCTTTCTACTCCATCCAACGTCAAACGAGGAGCACTTATTCCATCGTCTACTCCCGGCGAAGGCCTAAAACTAGGTCGGAAGCTAAGATGATTAAAAGGCATCCTACGAAGATGGAAATAACCTTCAGTTGGTCCAATTTCTGGATCAACGTTCTCTTCGTCACTATCATAGTGACGTGGCCCTGAGCCACTTCCCTCGTGAGGAACAGAATGAACGAACTGAGATCCAAAGAAAGGATCAAACTCTGAAGAATTCAAAGCTTGTGAAACATTCAAGGAAGGATTGGTCGGGACTTCTTCAGCAAAGGAGGCCGAAGCTACGCCGTTAGGCAAAACAGAGGGCTCGGGAACGAAGGTTAAATTTTCTGATTGAGAGGGAGATGAAACATAACCATTTGCCAATGGTTGAACAAGGAACGAGTTAACATCAAAACCATTGTTTTGATGATTGGGAGAAACAACGGGCTCGGGATTCTCTTGCGGAATCATAAAAGGAATCGGATCATGTTGGGGCATGGGATCCGGTAATCCGAATTCATCAACGGGAATCAAGGTTTGATATGGTCCAGGGGGTGGATAAGAGAAACACATAAACCTAGAGCTAATCTCCGCTATAAACCCGCAACAATCTCTAAATAACTCTCCATCCCAATATCGAGGAGTGATGAACAGCGGCGCAATTGACGCTGCCCACTCTTGCCATTCATCGGGAAGAAGAGGTACTAACCTGACTATGCCAGTAACTCCCGACATATTCGATTCACGTATGTCCATCCAAACCCGATGAAACCAAGCTAAGAACTCTGCTAGGGTTTCCGTATAACTCATATGTATGTGGTGAAATTCAATCATTGCTGATACGCTTCGAGAGTTCGCCATCCTATATAAGAAAATTTAAACAATTAACTATACATGAGACTATAAACGATTTCGAGAATCCACAGTCTCAACATACTCAATGTCGCTTCCAAAAGGTGGTACCAAGCTCAAGCTATTTTCCAATGATAAACAATCAACTTGCTTGCACAATTGATCCATTGTCTCGCTTACGATCGATCATCAACAAACAATTTCATTAGAAATTCAAATCACAACATTATCTTTTATATCTCTACTTTCACCTCTTAAAACTTTTTAAATTAGGAAACTTTAGAAACTTGTACCTGGATAGCTGGATGAGATGAGAGATGCTGGACTTTCGTTGTTATTACAAACTCGACTAGTCTAGGAATTCAAACCAGACTAGACCTTCAGAAAAAAAATCGTAGAGCAGAAAACATTGCTCTAAACTAGTCTAGGGTTTCAAAATAGACTAGATTTTAGAAAAATATTATTCAGAGCAGTCAAACCTGCTCTGATACCACTCTGTCGCAGCCCGAACCCCGATATCAGATGTCAAGGTCGGTAGGTCCCACGACTTACACAATTTATGATTAACAAAAGGATTAAATAGCGACCCGGCTATCATTGAACGACAAAGGACATTTCATACTCAACACTTTCATCAAACTCAGGACATATAGGATATGCATAACTTGAGTTCAATAGGACGATCAACTGAATTTGACAACAACATGTATTTCAACAATTAAAACCCAAAACAATTCAGAATCAATAGACCTGATCAACCAAATTACTGACAACAAATAAGAAGACTAAGAAAAACGATTTTAGAATCAAGAAAGCAAGATAAAGAAAAATGATTCTAAGACCGACAAACTTTTCAAAATAAGGAACAAACTTATAAATATGGAATTGAGTTTCAAAAGTACTCGACAAAAGAGTTCGACTCTAGAATCCAACATTATTATCATCATTATATCACATCAACTTCAAAACCAACATCCTTAACATTGCAGCGGAAAACGAGAGAATATATATATGAAGATATATATTCTAGGCCGACTCTCATCAAATATATAAACAACAACAACGACAACCAGCCCAGCTCTCGTCATCTTCATCCCTGCTAACCTGCACGTTTTAGAAATAACATGCAGGGCTGAGTACTACGTACTCAGTGAACACATGCCGAAAACATTTGAAAACTTTGCTGAATACAGCTATATTTTGAAAACTTGCCGGAAAACATAATACGAGGATTTTCTGTAAAACAACTCGTAAAATGCTAAAAATACTTTCTTTTCTCAAAATCATTTGTCTGCAGACATTTATAACAGTATGAACCATATCTACAAATAAATCATGGTGATGAGAAAGAGGCCTCTTTCTCAATCACTTGTAATCGGCATATCAACGAAAGACTCACGGTTACGTATAACCGGTCTATCAAAGAAATGCGCACGATTACCAATGTGTACACAGATTTCACCTTACGTGAAACCGAATTCGTCTTTCTGAAGTAGATGGTAACATACTTAAACATTTTAAAAATCATTTGGCAAATATCAAAGCTTTGAAAAATTATATAATATCATGCTTTTCACGTTTTTCAGTTAAGAAAGCCCACCTGGTAAACTTAAGCTTTATCTTTAAACTTTATCGTTCGATAAACGTATGCTTCACATTTCCGCTTCCACTTCCGCTTGCTCCTTTAAATCGAAATGGAATAGCGACTTTAGAACGATACTTTTATCGAATAACGACTTCGATAATCTTACTTTCTAATTCGCTTCGAATTCTACGACGAAATTCGAGAATTCCTAACTTAATCTCTTAAACGCTCCTACTCTATGTTAACTCATCGTTAATCATCAAACATTCAAACAATTCACACTTATCACTTAATTATCAACATATATCATTTACTATTCACAGAAATCGACTAAGTCAATTTTAATCCGTTTAACGGATTCAGAAAATTCTAAAATTAAATCTATATGCTTATTTCATCATAACAAACATAATTACATTTTTATTACACACATTGACTCGATTCACTAACTTTTGATTCAACAATTACCATTAACATCATATAACATTAATTTAACCATCAAATACATCATCTAACCTCAACATCACAAACCCAAATTTTATTCTTTCATTTTCGACTTTAATTAATAAAATGAGATAGGTTGGGCATCCATGCTTACTTCCAACATGAAACATACTTAGAATAATTATTTAAGCTCAATTATAACATCAATTTAAGCATACATCACATGAATTAAAAACCCCTAATTTCTTCATAATTTCAAAAATTGCAATCTAGGGTTAGGGTTTTCTCATGCTTAATTTAAACTCATAAATGATCATATACACATGAATTAAACATCATACTATGAGATCAAAATCATCCAATCATTTCTCCATTTTTCTCAAAAATTTCGATCATATATATATATGAAGAGATAGAATGATTCAACCATGAAAATGAATCAAGAACTTGGAAGAGTAGAGATCTAATCTTACTTAATTGATTGGAGATAATTTGCTAACTTGGATCTTGAACTTGAAGCTTGGAAGAACACAACAATGGAGTGTGTGTTTAAGTGTGTGTGTGTGTCGATCAAGAGAGAGATGAGAGGGGTGAAGATGAAGATGATGAGGATGTATATATATAGATAAGTTTAGGTTACTATTCATCATAAATATCTTAGATATTTATGATGAATAGTAATTAGAATAATTAATTAAATATTTAATTAATTCAATTAATTAATTACTAATTATTCCTTAATCAAACTTAAATTTTCTCAACATAGGAATTTAATTTAGGGTTTGGCGATCCCTAGATAAAAATCTCACAGAAAGAATCGGAGATTCGAAACATTTTCAAATCGACCGAAACTAAAATTTTAAAAGATAATTTACGTAAAAATTTACGTAATTAAATTAAATTCTTCTTTTAGTCAATTAATGACTAAACATTTATCATCTATTGATAAATGTAGAAACTTCTTCGTTTCGGATTAACCGAGACGATCATTCTTAATTAAAACTCATTTTTACGGCAAAATATATCTGCCGGATAAAATTTTCTGAAATGAAATTTTTTTTCTTTCACTGAAATCTTATCTTTCTTACCAAATTAATTAATTTTAGAACGCAAGAAAGACGGGATACTACAAAACGTCTACTTCACGTTCCCGCTTCCACTTCCGCTTGCTCCTTTAATCGAAATGGAATAGCGAACTTCAGAACGAGAATAACGCCTATCTAATAAACGACTTCAATAATCTAAATTCCTACATCGCTTCGAATTTCTACGACGAAACTCGAGAAATCAAAACTTAACCTCTTAAACGCTTTTTAACTAACTAAAACTATCATTAATCATCAAACATCAAACAATTCACACTTAATCAGCATACATCATTTACTATTCACAGAAATCGACTTTGTCGATTTTAATCCGTCTAACGGATTCAGAAAATTCTAAAATTAAATCTATATACTTATTTCATCATAACTAACATAATTACACATTTATTTCACACATCCAATCCAATTAACAAATAAACTTCCGAAACGGAAAAATCAACTAAAAATAGAAAAGTTTTAATACTTTGAATTAAAATTACAGAAAATCACACAATACTTAATTTTTATTAAGAAGTTCATAAATGCAATTAATTTATTAATTAAAAATCAAATAATATTTTATTTTATTTACTTATTTTTTGATATTTTTAAATTTAGGATTTCTAGAATTCTTTTCTCTTAATTTTCATTTCTAATATACTTAATTAAACATCTTAAACTTAATTCTCCAATTAATTTCATTTAGTTACTTATCAAAACATAAACCCTAATTTTAAGAACCCTAATTTCATTTTATAGGGTTTCTAGGGTTAGTCATGCTTTAATTTCATTAAATCTTGATTAAACATACATCATTAACATCATATAACATTAAATTAATTATCAAATACATCATATAATCTTAACATTACAAACACTAATTTTAATCCTTTAATTTTCGACCTTTTCACTAAAATTTGAAGGGTTTAGATTTCATGCTCACTTCCAACATGAAACATACTTAAAATAATTAACTAAGTTCATATTTAACATCGAAGCAAGCATATAATTCATGAATCAAAACTTGACAATATTTCCAAATTTTCGAAAATTATGAACTTAGGGTTAGGGTTTCTCATGCTCAATTTAATCACATAAATGATCATCTAAAACATCATATAAGCATCATACTAAGAGATCAAGATCATCTAACCACTTTCTCAAATTATACCCAAAATTTCGAAATATATATAAGGAGGAAAATAGATGATTCATCCATGAATCTTGAGATAATAACTACAAATTAAGAACATAAATCCAACCTTGATTAATAACTTAAGAATGGATTGATCTTGCTTCTTGAGCTCAAACTTTGATCATCAATGGAAGAAATATATAAGTATGTGTGTGTCGATGGTTTGAGAGAGAGAGGAGTGAAGAAGATGAAGATGATAGACATATATATAGATAGATATAGGAAACTTCTAAAATAAAAATCTTAGATATTTAGGTGAATAGTAATCTTAAGTTAATTAATTAAATTTTTAATTAATTCAATTAATTAATAACAAACAACTCCTTAATTAAACTTCAAATTTCTCAACATAGTAATTTAGTTTAGGGTTTCACGAACCCTAGATAAAAATTTCACAGAAAGAATCGGAGATTCGAAACATTTTCAAATCGACCGAAACTAAAATTTTAAAAGATAATTCACGTAAAAATTTACGTAATTAAATTAAATTCTTCTTTTAGTCAATTAATGACTAAACATTTATCATCTATTGATAAATGTAGAAACTTCTTCTTTCCGGATTAACTGAGACGATCATTCTTAATTAAAACTCATTTTTACAGTAAAATATATCTGCAGTATAAAATTTTCTGAAATGAATTTTTTTTTCTTTCACTGAAATCTTATCTTTCTTACTTAATTAATTAATTTTAGTACGCAAGAAAGACGGGATATCACATTCTCTCCCCCTAAAAATAAATTTCGTCCTGAAATTTGCTTACCTCTTGAAAAAGTTCAGGATACTTTTCTCTCATCTTGCTTTCTAACTCCCATATTGCCTCTTCTAGTCCATGATGCCTCCATTTGATCTTTACCGACGCGATCGACTTATTTCTAAGCTGCTGGACCTTTCGATCCAAAATCGCTTCCGGTTTCTCTTCATTACTGAGATCTGGTTCAAGGACTACTTCATCTTGATGAATAACTTGCTTAGGATCAAACATATATCTCCGCAACTGAGATACATGGAACACGTTATGTGAACTTCCAAAACTTGGCGGTAAAGCTAGCTTATACGCTACTTGACCTATTCTTTCCAGAATTTCATATGGTCCTATGTAGCGAGGCTTAAGCTTTCCTTTAACACCAAACCTATGAATTCCTCTCGAAGGCGAAACCTTCAAGAAAACTTTATCCCCAATTCCAAATTCTAACTCTGTCCTTCTTTTATCAGCATAAGATTTCTGACGGTCTTGTGCCTCTTTGATTCTTTGTTTAACTTGTCGCACAATCTTTATCATTTCTTCAACAGCATCGGGCCCTAACATTTTCCTTTCACCCACATCATTCCAATGGAGCGGGGATCGATATTTCTTTGCATAAACAGCTTCGTAAGGGACCATGCCTATCGTCATTTGATAATTGTTGTTGTAAGCAAATTCAACAAGAGGCAAAATTTGCTCCCATTGACTTTCTCGATCTAAAACAACAGTTCTCAACATATTCTTTAGGATTTGAATGGTTCTTTCTGATTGACCATCTGTCTGAGGATGAAAGGCTGTACTGAAATTTAATTTAGTACCTAATTCTTCTTGCATACTTCTCCAAAAATGAGAAGTAAACTTAGAATCTCGATCCGAAATGATCGATTTAGGTATTCCGTGCAAACGCACAATTTCTCGAATGTACAGCTGAGCTAACTTATATGCACCATAAGTTATCGGAATAGGTATGAAGTGTGCAGATTTTGTCAATCTATCCACTATCACCCATATTGCCGTATTTCCTCTTTTGGATTTGGGTAGACCAGTTACAAAATCCATTGTAATGTCATCCCATTTCCACTCTGAAATCTCTAAAGGTTGTAGCTTCCCATATGGCCTTTGATGCAATGCCTTTACTTGCTGACATGCTAGACATCGTTCCACAAAAGAAGCTATATCTCGCTTCATTCCTTCCCACCAAAATTTCTATTTTAAATCTTGATACATTTTGGTGCTTCCAGGATGAGCTAAATAAGGAGTTTCATGAGCTTCATTCATGATTTAATTCCTTAATTCTTCATCATTAGGCACACAAATTCTTTCTCTATATAGGAGAACATTATCTCCTTCCTCCTTAAAATCCTTAACTTTTTCTTGACGAATTTTCATTCGCAATTTTTCTAATTTCTCATCTTTTCTTTGAGCACTGGAAATTCTTGACCTTAGGTCTGGAATTATTTCCATAGCTGCAATAATCTGCTCTACAGATAGCGGTGGTAGAATTACTTCCAATCTCAATTCTCCAAAACTCTTAATGAGTTCTTTTTCTTGAGTTAGAAGAAATCATAGCTCAGATTTATTTTTCCTGCTTAAAGCATCCGCTACTACGTTTGCTTTTCCTGGATGATAGGAAATTTTACAATCGTAGTCTTTAACTAACTCGAGCCATCTTCTTTGTCTCATATTTAACTCCTTTTGCTCAAAGAAGTATTTGAGACTCTTATGATCCGTGAAGATCTCACATCTTGCTCCATAAAGATGGTGTCTCCAAATCTTTAGAGCATGCACTACTGCTGCTAGTTCCAAGTCATGAATTGGATAGCTTACCTCGTGAGGTCTAAGCTGTCTAGAAGCATAAGCAATGATTCTTCCTTCTTGCATCAGGACACAACCTAGTCAGTTCTTTGATGCATCTGTGAAAACAATATAATCCTTGTCTGAATCTGGAACTGCTAACACTGGGGCACTGGTTAATCTTTTCTTAAGTTCCTGAAAACTTTCTTCACATTCTTTTGACCACTTAAACTTTGATTCTTTCTTTAGGAGGTGGGTCATTGGCTTAGCTATCTTGGAGAATCCTTCGATAAATCTCCGATAGTAGCCTGCTAGACCTAAGAAACTCCTAATCTCATGCGGTGTAGTTAGAACCTTCCATTCCTGGACTGCTTGCACTTTTGAAGGATCGACTTTGATTCCTTCAGAAGAAACAACGTGTCCAAGGAAATGTACTTCTTTTAGCCAAAATTTACATTTGCTGAACTTGGCATACAATTTCTCGGTTCTCAACTTTTCCAGAACAATCCTAAGATTTTCTTCGTGTTCTAATTCACTCTTTGAATACACGAGGATATCATCAATGAAAACTACGACAAATTTGTCCAAAAATTCATGGAATACTCGATTCATGAGATCCATAAATACTGCTAAAGCATTTGTCACACCAAATGGCATTACTACAAACTCGTAATGGCCATATCTTGTTCTAAAAGCCGTCTTAGGAATATCCTCTTGCTTAACCTTTAACTGGTGATAACCAGATTTCAGATCAATCTTCGAGAATACGCTAGCTCCCTTGAGCTGATCAAAGAGATCATCTATTCTCGGCAAAGGATATTTGTTCTTCAAGGTTAACTTGTTTAATTCTTGAGAGTCGATGCACATTCTCAAACTACCATCCTTCTTCTTGACAAACAAGATTGGTGCTCCCCACGGAGAAGCACTTGGTCTAATGAAACCTAGATCAAGTAACTCTTGAAGCTGGATCTTCAACTCTTGCAACTCCTTCGGGGCCATTCTATATGGTGCCATGGAAACTGGAGCTGATCCTGGTTCAAGATCTATTGTGAACTCCAATTGCCGATCTGGTGGCAATCCTGGTAAGATTTCAGGAAATACATCCCGAAATTCTCTAACTACTGCTACATTTTTTATACTCTTTTCTTTATCTTCATCTTTGTTAAGATAGATAAGATATGATTTCATATCCTTTCTTCTCAATATTTTCTTTGCTTGAACTGCTGAGATAATTGGGGATTTTCTATGACTTCTTTCTATTCCAAAGAATAGAGTTGGTTCCTGACGAGGAATAAGAAAAGAAATCTGCCTTTGCTTGCACTGAATGCTCGCAATATTCTCGGTCAACCAATCCATTCCCAGAATAATATTGACATCCCACAGTTTAATCAGATTTAGGGTTTTAGCTGACATCTTTAGAGATCCTATTTCAAACTCTAAATTAGGACAAATGTGAGTAACTGTGGTAGATTTACCTATCCGAGTAGTTACTCTTAAGTCTTGACTAGCACGTTCTACTTGAAGATCAAGATTATCTACGCAGGCATTTGATATAAATGAATGCGATGCACCAGTATCAAATAAGATTATAACAGGTACGCCTTTTAATTGACCCATACCTGTTAAATTTCCTTGATCTTTATCGAACGGCTTCTGATCAAGAGCAAAAACTCTTTGATACTGCTGATGGGGTTCTATTTGCAAATGCCGAGGTTGCTTCTACTTTTGCTGAAATCGCTGTCCTTAGCGATTGCGCCGCTGCTGCTGCTGATGAGCTCCTTCCATCGCCTTTAAATGCGAAGGTTGATTCTGGTTTGGCCTGCCTCCTCCTATTTCTTGCAGCTTAGTCGGGCATTGATAAGAATAATGACCGACTTGTCCACATGTATAACAGCTATTGCTTCCAGCCTTGCAGACTCCTTGGTGCATTTTGCTGCACTTAGGGCATGGAGTAATTCCTTGATACGTTTGCGATGAACTGCCTTGATTAGCGAAAGGTTGCTTGAATCTTCCTTGATTAAACTGCTGCTGCTGACCTTGTTGACTATTCTGACCTTGCCATGGCTTCTTATTAGGATGAACTCCAAAATTCCACTTTCGTTTCTTTTTTTGAAACTGTCTTTGATTGGACGACTGAGGACTTGCTACTGCTGGAGTTTGAACTTGCGAAGGAGTGGATATTGTCGATTGAGAAGACTTATCCGACTGCATAGCCAATTCTATGTCCAGAGCTCGATTTAGAGTCTCTACATATGACAACGCACTCTGGCTAGCTAGTACGACTCTTATTTCTTGACGAAGTCCTGCTCGAAAGAGCTCCGCCATTTTCTCATCAGTGTCCACCTTATCTTGAGCAAAATAAGCTAGGTCGCAAAATTCCCGATCATAGTTGGATACCGTCTTCTTTCCTTGCTTGAGATTAGCAAACTCATTATCCTTCTGCTTTCGATAACTTCGAGGAACGAATTTTTCGAACAAAGCATCCTTAAATTGTTCCCACGGCAGGTTCTCTAGTTGTTCCGGGGTATATACCCTTTGATGAGCTTCCCACCAGTAATCCGCAGATCCTTTGAGTTGGTAAGACATGCACGTAAGACGTTCTTGATCCGTACAACGAAGAAAACGGAAAATTCTTTCCAAAGAACGAATCCACTCTTCGGCTTCCGAAGGGTTTCCTTTTCCATCTAGGGTTGGGGGATTTTGTCGCAAAAACAATTCTTTTATTCTTCCTTGACCTCTACCTCTTGGCGGCATTCTGATTAAACAAGGTTTTTCAATCGAAATATTTCTCTTTAAAACGAATTTTATTCTTCTCGAGTTGGTTAATCAGACAAATTTCTATTTTCTTTAAATAATTTAATGAAATAAAAAGAATTTCCTAGGTTTTAAAACTTAGAAAAATTCTTAATCTCATCATTAACATATAACATGCTCATTATAATTTAATGAATGAAAGATTCACTCATATCATCAAACGACTTAAATTTCATCATCATAAGTAATGAATCGGCTAATCATCATACTTAATAAATCAAACCATTTATTTTCATCATCATAAACGAATCAAATGATTCATCTTCATCATCATATAATTATTAAGCACAAAAATAATTCAAACAAAATTTTCATGCTCAACTTTGCTAAAAAAAAGTTTTTAGTTCAAACATTTCTTAACAATTCATTCAAGAAAGAAATAATCTTATCTTGATATCTTAATCTTCATTAAACTTCTTCTAATGCGTAATTATATAGCTAACGGAAGAAAAGAACGACGAACGAAACAAACGAAGAACGAAATGAACTACGTACGAAACGCACGACACTTTCTTTTCCTACCCTGCCGCCGCCGCAAGCCACCGCCAGCCGCCGATCAAATCCAGCCGCCGCTGGATTCTCCATTCCAGCGGTCGCTGGAATTCCGGCGATAGCTGGAAATTTCGGCGTGGAGTCAACTTTGGCATTTTTCTTCCAACGAGCGTTGGATTCCAACGAGCGCTGGAACTTCGGCTGAACGAGTTTCCTTCCATTTTCCATGCGTTTGATGAGTTTCCCTTCCACTTTACTTACTTTTCAACGTTCTACTTCTTTGATAACGCTTTATTTTGGTTAGTCTAACGTTTTCTCGACATTAATTAAACTTCACCTTTCTCGTTTTCTTTCTTTCTTCTTTCTTCTTGAGACCATTAAACCGAAAATTAAACGACGGAAAATTATCAATAACTTGGAAAATTATCAAATGACCCAAAGTGGTCATACTTCTTCTTTTTATATGAAAATTTGCCTCTTCGAGGACTTTTACAAAAGTTAGGGAATTATTTACAACAAAAATTCCCTATGTTAGTCATGATTTTCTAACATCACGCAAAATATTTTATCGGAGCGGAATTCTACGTTGCTTCCGATTTGCTACAAACTATTATGCTATGCTTCTATGTACGAGAACTTACAACGATAAAACATAAAAGTTGTTCGATTAACTATTCTATTACATTATATTTATATTAACTTCTCTCTCGAACTTCTTTGACAACCTCCTTACTGTTCATCCTCGGATGGCTCCTCTTCTTCTTCTTCTTCATCCTCTATTGGCTCCTCCTCACTCGGGTCTTTCTCCGATTCTGTGCTCTCTTCCGCTCTCTCCACTCCGTCCAAAGTCACACGAGGGCATGAGTAATATCCTCTCCCGGCGAAGGCCTAAAGCTAGGCTGAAAGCTTAGATAATGAAACGGTATTCGACGGAGATGAAAATATCCTTCGGTTGGTCCAATCTCCGGATCAACATTTTCTTCGTCACTATCATAGTGACGTGGCCCTGAGCTACTTCCTTCATGAGGAACAGAAGGAACGAACTGAGATCCAAAGTAAGGTTCAAACTCTGAAGAATTCGGAGCTTGTGAAACATTCAAGGAAGGATTTGTCGGGACTTCTTTAGCAAAGGAGGCCGAAGCTACGCCGTTAGGCAAAACAAAGGGCTCGGAAACGAAGGTTACATTTTCTGATCGAGAGGGAGATGAAACATAACCATTTGCCAATGGTTGAACAAGGAATGAGTTAACATCAAAACCATTGTTTTGGTGATTGGGAGAGACAACGGGCTCAGGATTCTCTTGCGGAATCATAAAAGAAATCGGGTCATGTTGAGGTATAGGATCCTGCAATCCTAATTCATCAACGGGGATCAAGGGTTGATATGGTCCAAGAGGTGGATAAGAGAAACACATGAACCTGGAGCTGATCTCTACTAAAAACCCTCAACAATCTCCGAATAATTTGCCATCCGAATATCGAGGAGTGATGAACCGTGGGGTAATTGACGCCGCCCACTCTTGCCATTCATCGGGAAGAAGATGTACTAACCTGACTATGCCAGTAACTCCCGATATATTCGATTCACGCATATCCATCCAAACCCGATGAAATCGAGCTAAAAGCTCTACTAGGGTTTCCGTATAACTCATCCTCATGAGATGAAATTCGATCATTGCCTCGACTATTCGAGAATTTGCCATCCTAAATAAGAAAAATTTTAACAATTACTAAACCGAGACTACGAACGCTTTTAAGAATTCACAATCTCCACATACTCAATTTTGCTTCCAAATGGTGGTACCAAGCTCAAGCAACTTTCCAAAGATAAACAACCAACTTGCTTGCACAATTGATCCATCGTCTCGCTTACGATCGATCACCAACAAACAATCTCATTAGAAGCTCAAAATCACAACATAACTTTACATATTCCAACTTTCAAACTTTTGAAACTTCACACTTTCTTTAAAACTAGAAAACTTTTGAAATTCGTACCTGGATAGCTGGATGAGATGAGAGGTGCTGGACTTTCGTTGTTGTTGAAAACTCGACTAGTCTAGAAATTTAAACCAGACTAGACTCTTAGAAAATAACAACTTAGAGCATTAAACATTGCTCTGTACTAGTCAAGGGTTTCAAAATAGACTAGATTTAAAAAGATATTATTCAGAGCAGTCAGACCTACTCTGATACCACTCTGTCGCAGCCCGACTCCGAAATCAGATGTCAAAGTCGGTAGGTCCCACGACTTACACAATTTATGATTAACAAAAGGATTAAGATAGCGACGCAGCTATCATTGAACAACAAAGGACATCTCATACTCAACAATTCATCAAACTTACGACAATTAGGATATGCATGACTCGAGTTTATAAAGATGATCAACTGATTTTGACAACAACATGCATATCAACAATTTGAACTCAATCAACTCAGAAATCAATAGACCTGATCAACCAAATTATCGACAATAAATGAGAAGACAAAAAAAAACGATTTCAGAATCAAGAAAGCAAGATAAAGAAAAACGATTTTAAGATCGACAAAATTTTCAAAACAACGAACAACTAATATATTTATATAAGAAGTATGATAAAGAAATAACTATCGAACATAGTTTGATCAAGACTTCAGAATTTTGACAACTACAACAACTTATATAAAATACTTCACAATCTTTCTCAAACCAAAACCTCTTAATATTGCAGCGGAAAACGAGAGAATATATATATGAAGATATATATTCTAGGTCAACTCTTATCAAAACATTAACAACAACAACGACAACCAGCCCAGCTCTCGTCATCTTCATCCCTGCTAACCTGCACATTTTAGAAATAACATGCATGGCTGAGTACTACGTACTCAGTGAACACATGCCGAAAACATTTGAAATTTGCTGAATACAGCTATATTTTGAAAACTTGCCGAAAAATTACAAAGCACAAGGATTTTCTGAAAACAACTTGTGCAATGTTAAAAACATTTTCTTTTCTTGAAAAACATTTGTCTGCAGACATATTAAACAGTATGAACCATATCTACAATAAATAGTAGTGATGAGAAAGAGGCCTTGATGGTCTCAAGATGGATACTTTGGTGTAGAGGAGGGTGAATACACCAAAGTTTAAAAACTTTTCCAATTAAAACTCTTTTGAGTGAGCTGGCTGTGTTCGATCCAGCTGGAAGACAGCTTGATCAACACAGCTGGCTGTGTGCGGAATGTGGTGGGTTTTTGGAAGGTCCGTCTATTGCTTCAAATATATTGCAAAGCTTTGTTTCTCTTTTCAGTTAGTCAGTTTATGCAGCTTGAAAATATGCTTATGAGAGGTCAACTGGATGCATAAATAAAACAGGAAAGAACAAAGCAACTTAACGTGGTTCGGAGAAACTACTCCTACATCCACGACCAGAAACCTCAGGTAATCCACTAAGGATACCACTGACTTTACGCGCAGTCAGCAAGCGTTGCAGCTTAGTTCCTCAAGCTGGATACAAGTTTACGCGTACTATATCGAAACGTAACCAGTCTGTTTACGGGCACAACTGAAGCCTAACCTGTAGTTTACGGGTACTACAGAACCAACACTCGAATTACGCGCTTCGAGCAAACGTACCTTTACCTAACCTTTTATGGGTTTGGATTTGGGGTTTCCAACTATGAACGAGTTCTTACAAAGAAGAACAATGAGTATGATGAACTCGTTCAAACTAGGCTTAAGATGTGAAGGATTATATGTCAAGATACTAGTGGGAGAGAGCTTCAGCAACCTGAGAATGAATAAGAACTCATAAGTATGAAGGTTGCTGGATCTTGAAGCTTTTCTGAGAGATCTCTTGATCTTTGGTTAGACTTCTTTCAATGTAGTATGTTGATCTCTCGTTATGTATTTTCTCTCTCTTCACATCTCCACTTCTGATGATGAAGAAGACTCCTATTTATAGGGAGAGATTAGAACTAGCCGTTGGAAAGAGCCGTTCTGAATCTCTACCTAACTTCTGACAAGATTGACTTGTCTTCTTCTTTTATTTCCTCGTAAAGCAATCCTAGGTTTGACTTCTAGGTGCTGAGGTGTCGAGTTCCTGATGGTCCAGGTCAGATCTGACTTTATCTCAAGTTGACTTCGACTCTGCTGTGCTGGTGACTCTGAGCTGTCTTGAACTCTGCTGGATCTTTGACGCTGAGCTGAGTCTTGAACTCTGCTCGGTCTTGACGTTGAGCTGAGTTGCCACACAAGCTGGGTCTTTCCTACAGCTGTGTCTGGATCGTCTTGAATCTGGAAAACGTTGCTGATCACTCGACTTGTCTTACCCTGCTGTGTACTCGGCTGGGTCTTCTGCTGTCTTCAGCGATTCCACCTGTAAACTTAGAAACTCTATAAGCTCAAACAGGTGAGCTGGAAAAACAATTGGGCTTGTGCAAACATCTACTCGGTTGGGGTCAGCTGGGTTTTGGTATCACTTCAAAACATGTTTATTATTTTCCCAACAATTTCTCCCATTTTGATGATGCCAAAACCCCAAGTTGGAAAAATAATTTACTTTCCCCTTAACAGGAAACGGGGTTTTAAAAGATTAAACATTCACAGCAGGTAATCATATTCAGAGCCTGGACAAAGAGAGATTGTCTTCAGGTTGATTTTGATAAAACGAACTTTTCATTAATAGGAAGAAATTTTACAATTTTCTAATTACAAAAGTTCAAAAAAAAATTCCCAGTTGTCTGGGTCTTCAGCTTTGCTGCTTCCTTTGTTCGTCAATCTGATGGTCTGTCTTGAGACCATATCTGTTGAAGATGAACTCTTCCAGCTTCTTCCATTCTGCTTGATTCTTCGATTTGGAAATTCCTCTTTCACCAGCCCAGTGATGAATTTCTTTGATAATTTGGGCCTTGTCAGGAAGGTTCGTTCCAGCTAGAGAAGGAGGCTTTAATTGCTTGACTTTTGGAGCCTTCAGCTGGATGTTGTTTCTTTTGGCATATAGGGCAATTGATCTTGCCATCATTGGATCTGTCTCATGAAGTTCGAGGATATAATCCTGGAACGCAGTTTCTGGATCCATGCCTTTGTACTGATTCAAGTAGTAGAATTCTTTGATGAATTCTGATTTGCATCGTTCAGGCCATTGATATCATCTGGGTTCTTCTTGTCAGTTGAGGCTGCTTGGACTTGATTCTTCCTAGCTTGCCTGTAGCTCTGCCTTTTCTTCTTTTGCTTTTTCTCAGCAGGCTTGAGCGAATCAGCTTTCCTCTTGATAATCTTATCCAGCTCTTGCATTTCTCTTCTTTGCTCGCTGTGGAAGTTACACAACCAGTGATAGTCCTTGTATTTTTCTGGCTTATGTCCACAGGCTTTGGCAAGAGCAACCATCTTCTCTCTCCATGTCTCTTTGACTGCTTTGGCTGGAGAAGTTGGCTCTGGCTCTTCGTCATCCAGCTCTTTGGCGAAATCATCGATTTCCGATTGAATTGGCTGCACAGGTTCTCCCTTAGCTGCAGCTTCCCACTCCATTGTTTTTTTAGTTTCATTCTGATCTTCCCCCTTTTTGGCATTATCAACAAGGGAGGCAGAGAGGTCAGCGACTGTTGCGTTGAGCTTGGCGAGAGCAGTTTCCACATCAGCGATCTTGGCTGAGTTGTCAGCTGAGGCGATGTTCGAGTGGCCGATCTGTTGCTTTCGGCTACGGGCGAGCATCCAGATCTTTGTATAAGTTGAAGAGTTGGCGGATGTCAGAGCTGTTGGAGAGAGTGGACTTTTTGAGAGCTTCCAACTGGCTTGAAAGTTTTGCTATGTCGTCGACCAGTGGAGCTTGAAGTCTTGTTACTATCTCAGGAACCCTCTTCTCTAGATGATTTCTGAGTTCGAGATCTTGAGTAACGAGGGACTGCTTGAGATTCCGGTCGGTGTCCTCATCAAGGGTGTAGATGGACTTCTGCATTTCATCGATAGTCCTCCCTTGAGTATCTGCCTGCATTTCAATAGCTGTACACCGAAGAAGAAGGTCAGCTTGATTTTTCATATTTTCCATAAGAAATGCCCTTTCGACGTATTCCTGGATTTGTTTCTGAAGAGCAGGAGAGAATTCAGTGCTGGACTCTGTTTGGGTTCCGGATTCAACATGACTGGGTTTGTCTGCCTCGAACTCGACCAGTGCGCGAGTGTCATCGGCAATTGGACTTGGTGGGGCTGCTGCCTCTGGTTCAGCTGCTGCATCAGCTAGTTCCTCAATGATCATTACCTCAGCTGTGTTTTCTGGTACAGCTTCCTTGGTAATCTCAGCTGAGACTTCTTTGGAGTTGTCAGCTCCAGAAGGTGTTTCCCATCCTGCTGCTGTAAGAAGCTTGTTGGCTGACTCCCAGACGTCTGCTGGGTGCGGCTTGGGGTACTTCTGAGATACTTCGATGATACCTCTAATGAGCTCATCCTGATGCAAGTATGCATCCTCCAAGCTTCCAAAGCCAAAAGTGTGTTGGAGGCATGCTTCATCTGTCTTCAACTTCTCATAAGAGAAGGTTTCTATCAGCTGCTCATTTTGGTACCAAGTCTCCATTTTGGTGGCAAGATAGAACTTGAGATCTCCGACTTTGGTGAGGGCGATAGGCAGGTGCGCCAAGATTGGATACTGAATTAGAGCACTCTTGATCCCTGCAATGCGCAAGTCCTCGTACATGGCTTCCATGAAGGCTGAGCCAGTGGAGTTGAGTGATGGAGAGGAAGTAGAATCACTCTCCTCTGATTCTGTGGAGATTTGAGGAACAGGTTCAAATGGGTTCACAATAGGCTGTGAAGAAGTTTCAGCCAACTGTGTGGTAGATTGAACTTTGGGTGATGGCTGTTTTGGGGGTGAGCTGGGATTAGTGGAAGAGGGTTCAGCTTGGGTGTCAGCTGGCTATGAAGGAGCTTCAGCCAGTTGAATATCTGCCTGCTCTTTTACAGGAGATGGCTCTTTGGTTGGAGAGCTGGGTGGAGGAGAAGGTTGTTTCGGCGGAGAGCTGTGAGGCGGTGAGGGCTGGGGTGATCCTTTTGGATTATCCAGCTCGTCCTCTGAGCTGGATGACGATCCATCATTCAATCCCATCTCAGCCAGGATGTTTGATCCGTATTGATTGAAGGCCGACACTGGCTGTGGGGAGAGAATCACCATTGCTTGACTTGGAGTTTCTTCAGAGGAAAGTCTCGCCTTTGATGGTGGAATGACAGCTATTTTCTTTTTCTTCTCAGCTGAACCTTCAGCTGGTTTGGGGTCAGCTGTCTTCCTTTGCCTCTGTTTCTTCCAGCTGCTTCTTGTCTTTGTTCACAGCAGGCTGTTTCTTTAGAAGATCATTGATTTGACTTATTCTTTGGAAGAGAATCTTCATTTCTGGAAAAGATTCTAAATCAGCCCACTTTACTGTGTATCCTTTCACAGCTTGTTCTATTAAGAACAAAATCTTGGAGCATAGATACAGTGGCTCTGAGGTTGAATACATCGTCCTGGTGGAGTTGAACTTTATCTTCCCTGACTCCTTGACCAGTCGGTTGAGTAAGAAATCAAACCAGTTGACGTTTGCTCCTTTGATCATGGCAATCATCGGCTTGAGCTTTGGAATACTGATCTCTCCTTGAGATCCAGCTATCCCTAAGATGTATTTTTGTGTGATATCCAGCAGCAGCCTGTACTTTAATTTGAGTAGAAGCTTTGACATGCTCGCTCTGTACGGCTCTGGGGAGATAAACATCTAGTTGCTGAGGAATTCATCCACTTCTTCACGGCTGTAATCGTCTGGGATGAATCCTCCTTCTCTGGGTAGGTTGAACACCTTTCGTAGCAACTTGTTGAGTTTGATATTGACGGTTGCTGAGTCAAATTTTCCATCATCGCCCTCAACAGTCACATCAAATGAAGATGAGTAGAAGCCTTCTTCGTCAATGATGTTGAGATAGAATAGAGCGGCATCTCTCTTCAGCATAAGCTTGGGCATGGAGGTTGCCCACAGCAAGAGACTGGAGTCTGCAACTAGATCCACCATCTCTTTTAGTTCTGAAACATGGAGGTTGGAGGTGGACAGAACATTCTCAAAAGATAGTTTTGTCATTAGAACTTCAAACTGGTTCATCCCTGCGGTTGATTTCTTGGGTGCCATTTTTGCAATCTGTTGATTTTGATCGTGCGAAGAACTTGCAGAAAATAGATAGAGGATTTGAAGATTTGAAATTCGCAGAGATAAAGATGAAATATGAAAGAATCCGCGTATCTTTTCCATATATATCAACTGCCATAATGGATCAACGGTTGAGATTGAATCAGCTGATATTCTGATCAACGACTGGGAGGGATTCACTCATCACGTTTTGCTGATGTACTTACAGCGAGTGTATTACAACCGCGCGTGAGGCAGTTCAAACGTTGACATTTTGCCTCGATCCTACCGTACTACAGTACTCTGCAGACTTCATAATTAATGCGATGGGAAAAGAAACTTATCAAGCAATTTAACTAAGGAATATATGTCCGCTTGAAATAAGAAATCAAATAATTGGACTTAAATAGCATTTTCCTCAGAGTAATAAATGCATAAGACGCAAACCGGTCAGCTTGGACATAGTATCCAGCTGATACCTCGGCGGTCTTCTTCTTTGCTTGACTGAGTTTTCTCCTCAGCTGAGTATCTGGTCAATAGCTTGATTTTCCTTCAGCTGAGTTCCCTTTAGCTCTTCGACTGAAATCCAGTTGATCTTGATTCCCTTTTAGCTGGGTAACCCTTCTGAACTGAGCTTTGAGATCCAGCTGAGTTTGTTCCCCCTCAGCTGGATGGTTTTTCTTCATCTGGATTTAGCAGTCCAAGTAATCCACACATCATCTTGACTTAGATTTCAGCAGGTTGTGCTTCTGTGTGAATTTTCCCAACAACGGTGTCCTTCGGATGTTGAGAACTTTCTTGGGTGCTTTTCATGTCGTCAGCTGGGTTAGAGATTCAGCTTGATTGCTCCGCTGGATCATGCTTCTCTTCAGCTGGTGATTCCAGCTGAGTCTATCTTGTTGAGAGCATCCTGCTGGGTATTTTGCTGATTCTTTCCAGCTATGTAGAATTCCCCATTGATTTGATAGTAGGTGGCTTTTTCTTCAGCTGCATCCTACTTTTTAACGAACGGAATTTCTCACCATCAGCTCATTTCTTTGATGAGGTCTCAGTTTGTGTAGCAAGTAGACAGTTGTCCTAAATCCAGCTGATTCATATGCTGCTTCTCTAATCTTCTCTTGAGACCAATGTACTTAGCTGTATGACTAGCTGAATCTTCAGTTTTGTATCCAGCTGTCTTTATTTCACAGCTGGTCCCAGTCAGCTAGCTGGGTTTATTCATTTTCTTCGTTGGTTGAATCAATAAGATGTTTCAAACATCTTAATCAGAGCAATCATCCTCATCTGAGTCGGAGAAGGAGATTTGATCATCATTCATTTCGCTCGATTCTAACCTTTTATCCTCTCTCCGGGAGGATGACTCAGCTGGGTTTCTCTTTGGATAGAGTTGATTGTCGTGATGAACCTTCACGATATTCTTGTACCTTTTCTTGCTTTGTTCCAGCTGATTAATGCTCCGTACAAGCATGGCAACTTCTTCGTCCAAATCTTCTTTGCTCATATTTCTGTGCTCCTTGTTGGTCCTTCCAAGCTGAGCTGATTGAGCTTCTTTTCTTGGCTTGATCCTCAGCTCTGCTTCATTCAATCGGCTGGATGAATCTCTGCTTGTGATCCCCAGATCAAATTCGTTGGCCTTCAAGATGGAGAACAATTTTTCCGTTTCCATGCTGCCAAGATCAGTTCTGCTTTGGTGAACCACTTTGTGTGTACACCATTCTGAGGAGAGAGCTGAAAGAACTTTCAAGTTCTTATCTCGAACCGTATATTTCCCAATTCGGATCGTCTCGATCTCGATGACGAGGTTGGAGAATCTGAGCTCCATTTGATCAATGGACTCACAGTGGAGTTGCTTGCAATTGTCGAATTTCTGGCATGTAACTGAGAACTTGTTCTCTTGAATTTCCTCTGAGCCTTCACACAGCTTGGCTAGAGTGTCCCACATCCCCTTAGCTGTCTCGCAATTGATGATCTTGCTGAGATAAGCGTCCGTCACCGTTGAGGAGATGACGTTGCGAGCGTAGCTGTCCAAACCAGCTTGTCTTCTTTCTTCTGGAGAGTACTCCCTTTTGGGCTTTACAACTTGCCGGAGTACTGGTTCAGCTCCAGGTGTGGTTTCTCCTTGTCTTTCTGATTTCATGATGATGATGGGTCCATGAGTGATAACATCCCACATCATGTCGTGATGCACACTCAGAAAGCTTTTGAGTCGGAACTTCCAGATCTGATAATCATCGACAGAGAATGTCGAAGATTCCTGCACAAGGAAGATTCCATGACAGTATGCAATAAAAATTTGATACTTTGAAGGATCTGTTCAGGTGACCACTATCAGCAGAGAGGCTGACTTGACACAATAAAGTGATCTTTTGAATCACAGCTCTGATACCAATTGATGGTCCCAAGACGGATACATTGGTGTAGAGGGGGGGTGAATACACCAAAGTTTAAAAACTTTTCCAATTAAAACTCTTTTGAGTGAGCTGGCTGTGTTCGATCCAGCTGGAAGACAGCTTGATCAACACAGCTGGCTGTGTGCGGAATGTGGTGGGTTTTTGGAAGGTCCGTCTATGGCTTCAAATATATTGCAAAGCTTTGTTTCTCTTTTCATTTAGTCAGTTTATGCAGCTTGAAAATATGCTTATGAGGGGTCAACTGGATGCATAAATAAAACAGGAAAGAACAAAACAACTTAACGTGGTTCGGAGAAACTACTCCTACGTCCACGACCAGAAACCTATGGTAATCCACTAAGGATACCACTGACTTTACGCGCAGTCAGCAAGCGTTGCAGCTTAGTTCCTCAAGCTGGATACAAGTTTACGCGTACTGTATCGAAACGTAACCAGTCTGTTTACGGGCACAGCTGAAGCCTAACATGTAGTTTACGGGTACTACAGAACCAACACTCGAATTACGCGCTTCGAGTAAGCGTACCTTTACCTAACCTTTTATGGGTTTGGGTTTGGGGTTTCCTACTATGAACGAGTTCTTACAAAGAAGAACAATGAGTATGATGAACTCGTTCAAACTAGGCTTAATATGTGAAGGATTATATGCCTAGATACTAGTGGGAGAGAGCTTCAGCAGCCTGAGAATGAATAAGAACTCATAAGTATGAAGGCTGCTGGATCTTGAAGCTTTTCTGAGAGATCTCTTGATCTTTGGTTAGACTTCTTTCAATGTAGTATGTTGATCTCTCGTTATGTATTTTCTCTCTCTTCACATCTCCACTTCTGATGATGAAGAAGACTCATATTTATAGGGAGAGATTAGAACTAGCCGTTGGAAAGAGCCGTTCTAAATCTCTACCTAACTTCTGACAAGATTGACTTGTCTTCTTCTTTGATTTCCTCGTAAAGCAATCATTGGTCTGACTTCTAGGTGCTGAGGTGTCGAGTTCCTGATGGTCCAGGTCAGATCTGACTTTATCTCAAGTTGACTTCGACTCTGCTGTGCTGGTGACTCTGAGCTGTCTTGAACTCTGCTGGATCTTTGACGCTGAGCTGAGTCTTGAACTCTGCTGGGTCTTGACGTTGAGCTGAGTTGCCACACAAGCTGGGTCTTTCCTACAACTGTGTCTGGATGAACTTGATCGTCTTGAATCTGGAAAATGTTGCTGATCACTCGACATGTCTTATCCTGCTGTGTACTCGGCTGGGTCTTCTGCTGTCTTCAGCGATTCCACCTGTAAACTTAGAAACTCTATAAGCTCAAACAGGTGAGGTGGAAAAATACTTGGGCTTGTGCAAACATCTACTCGGTTGGGGTCAGCTGGGTTTTGGTATCACTTCAAAACATGTTTATTATTTTCCCAACAGGCCTCTTTCTCAATCACTTGTAACCGGCATATCAAGGAAAGGCTCACGATTACGTATAACCGACCTATCAAAGAAATGCTCACAATTACATATGTGTACACAAATCCCACCTTGCGCCACCGAATTCGTTCTTCTTAAGTACATGGTAACATACTTAACATTTTAAAATATTTTGGCAAGTATCAAAGCTTTTGAAAAATCATAATATCATACTTTTCAGTTAAGAAAGCCCACCTGACAAACTTAAGCTTTATCTTTAAACTTTATCGCTCGATAAACGTCTACTTCACGTTCCCCCTTCCACTTCGGCTTGCTCCTTTAATCGAAATGGAATAGCGAACTTCAGAACGAGAATAACGCCTATCTAATAAACGACTTCGATAATTAAATTCCTAATTTGCTTCGAATTTCTACGATGAAACTTGAGAATTCCTAACTTAACCTCTTAAATGCTTTTTAACTAACTAAAACTATCATTAATCATCAAACATCAAATAATTCACATTTAATCAACGTACATCATTTACTATTCACAGAAATCGACTTTGTCGATTTTAATCCGTCTAACGGATTCAGAAAATTCTAAAATTAAATCTATATACTTATTTCATCATAACTAACATAATTACACATTTATTTCACACATCCAATCCAATTAACAAATAAACTTCCGAAACGGAAAAATCAACTAAAAATAGAAAAGTTTTAATACTTTGAATTAAAATTCCAGAAAATCACACAATACTTAATTTTTATTAAGAAGTTCATAAATGCAATTAATTTATTAATTAAAAATCAAATAATATTTTATTTTATTTACTTATTTTTCGATATTTTTAAATTTAGGATTTTTAGAATTCGTTTCTCTTCATTTTCATTTCTAATATACTTAATTAAACATCTTAAACTTAATTCTCCAATTAATTTCATTTATTTACTTATCAAAACATAAACCCTAATTTTAAGAACCCTAATTTCATTTTCTAGGGTTTCTAGGGTTAATCATGCTTTAATTTCATTAAATCTTGATTAAACATACATCATTAACTTCATATAACATTAAATTAATTATCAAATACATCATATAATCTTAACATTACAAACCCTAATTTTAATCCTTTAATTTTTGACATTTTCACTAAAATTTGAAGGGTTTAGATTTCATGCTCACTTCCAACATGAAACATACTTAAAATAATTAACTAAGTTCATATTTAACATCGAAGCAAGCATATAATTCATGAATCAAAACTTGACAATATTTCCAAATTTTCGAAAATTATGAACTTAGGGTTAGGGTTTCTCATGCTCAATTTAATCACATAAATGATCATCTAAAACATCATATAAGCATCATACTAAGAGATCAAGATCATCTAACCACTTTCTCAAATTATTCCCAAAATTTCGAAATATATATAAGGAAGAAAATAGATGATTCATCCATGAATCTTGAGATAATAACTACAAATTAAGAACATAAATCCAATCTTGATTAATAACTTAAGGATGGATTGATCTTGCTTCTTGAGCTCAAACTTTGATCATCAATGGAAGAAATATATAAGTATGTGTATGTCAATGGTTTGAGAGAGAGAGAGGAGTGAAGAAGATGAAGATGATAGACATATATATAGATAGATATAGGAAACTTCTAAAATAAAAATCTTAGATATTTAGGTGAATAGTAATCTTAAGTTAATTAATTAAATTCTTAATTAATTTAATTAATTAATAACAAACAACTCCTTAATTAAACTTCTAATTTCTCAACATAGTAATTTAGTTTAGGGTTTCACGAACCCTAGATAAAAATTTCATAGAAAGAATCGGAGATTCGAAATATTTTCAAATCGACCGAAACTAAAATTTTAAAAGACAATTCACATAAAAATTTACGTAATTAAATTAAATTCTTCTTTTAGTCAATTAATGACTAAACATTTATCATCTATTGATAAATGTAGAAACTTCTTCATTTTGGATTAACCGAGACGATCATTCTTAATTAAAACTCATTTTTACGGTAAAATATATCTGCTGGATAAAATTTTCTGAAATGAAAATTTTTTCTTTCACTGAAATCTTATCTTTCTTACTAAATTAATTAATTTTAGTACGCAAGAAAGACGGGATATCACAATCCCACAGGGAGTGGGGATTAATTCTGTTCTTCGAGTAACAAATTGAGTTGTCACAGTCTCAATCTGATTTGGAGTATATGCCTTCACGACACCTCTGTCTGCAATTTATTCGTTCTTCTCCCCTATTTGACTCAAAATAAACCAAAACAAAGAGAAAAAGATGAAGAAAAA
Organism: Agastache rugosa; assembly: GCA_031470985.1. Classification (NCBI taxonomy): domain Eukaryota; kingdom Viridiplantae; phylum Streptophyta; class Magnoliopsida; order Lamiales; family Lamiaceae; genus Agastache; species Agastache rugosa. Next base: position 25,459,189 of record CM062608.1, read on the forward strand.
CAACAAAAGTCAAAGACGCATCAGTAATATATGAAAGGAACTCAACAGACTAATTGGAAAGCGAGTACATCATTAATAATGAATTGGAAAGTAAATAAAATTGATGGAAGGGAGAGAGAGAATAATCTTGATAAATGAAAAGACCTTATAAAAAACAAATAAAAATGGCCAAAACGTCTTATATTTGAAACAGGATGGAGTATATGTCTGGATGGGACTGAGGAATTATTTTGTGAATGCAGCTGAATTATAGAGGGGGACCCACAACAAAATAGAAAATGTAAAAAAGAAAAAAGAAAATTATGGATGGTGTTAGAAGTCTGTTTGGAGCGAGGGAGTGTTTCCACAACTTATGATACTTTGGGGTGTTGGCAGCACGTAAACGTTCCTTGGGGAGGTAAATACGGTAAGAGGTTAACGATAAGAGTGCATATGCTACTTTTCCCTTAAAATATTTAAAATTATTAACGATGTTAGTCATCCGTTAGAAGCTGAGGGGATTTTTGTACTATTTATAGCACGTTAGGGGTGCTAACACCTCCAAATCAAAAAATAGGAATATAAATATGAAGAGTATATGTTTGGAGTTTATTTGCTATTTTTGGAAGAAAAAAAAAACGCATATAAAGTTTGATGTCCCTATTTCTGACACGTGGCTATTTCCCCAATCAAGAAGCCAGAGACACCGGTCGACTGTTTCTCTGCCTCACACTCAACTCAATGAGACGCACGTAGAGTTGAGTGGCATCCCGCCTCCTCAGTTTACTGTATAAGCCGTTTAACATTAATATCAATAAAATTGTCATAGTTCAATAATAAAATATCATTACTTCTCCAGAACAGGATTCAGAAAAACCTGCATCTCTGCTTGTGATTTTGTTGTTTGTTTGCAGTTACTTTGGAAATATGGCTTGCAATATGTTCAGCGTTGCGGGGCAACCGTCTGTAGCCAGGTGAATCTCAGTTCAACAGGGAATCAATAACTTTTTTATTAAATTCGTGTTGGATTTGGGTACTTTAAATTTATGGGCATAGATGAGGGTTAAGTTCCAGTTTATGTGTTATGAATGTATAATGTCAATTTATGATTTTCTGGTTAATGGGTAGGATCCCTACGATGAGAATTGAGCAGCCTCAGGTGGAAATGTTTGGCTTCATGAAACAGAATCAATGTTTGATTGTTAAAGGTTCTGTTTATAGTCGACCTTCAAAAGTATTTTGTAATGCTGCTAGTTTGGAGGAGGAATTCTCAGCAATACAATCCAAGAACTTCACCAAGGATGAGGAATCTCTTGATCCGGAGACTGTGCCGGAGGAGACGGTCGAACGGCTTCCTACTAGTGAAGAGGTGTCTTATTTAGGTTTAAATCAATGAGCAAAACTATTAAAAATTGTGAACATTTTATCTGAGTATCTGAATTCACTGTTAGTGTTAGTATTTTTTTATCATTTTATGGGCAATCTCTTGTCCCTTTACAGCTGAAGGCATTACTTGCTGATTCTCAAAGAACAACTCTAGTCAAGAAATTGAGCGATGCAAATCAACAGAATCGGTTTCTGAAACGTCAGGTTTGCTTATAACATTTTTGTATATTGTTAATCATTTATGCTACAATATGTGAAGATCAAATGAATAGTTCCAAAAGTTGCCTTCATTGAGGAAAAACTGCCTAGGACAATCTTACATTATGAGAGTTACTGCAAGATTGAGCAGCACATGTAACGATTATATGACCATCACCGTCTGCCTAGTCCTGCTTCATGATGCAAAACTTTGTTGTTTTTTTTTTTCTATGTAGTTACAAGTTAAGGAATATGAGCTTGTTGATTTCAAGAGTGAACTTGCTGTCATAGAGCTTGAAGTCCAGGTATGTATTTGGCAGCTGCATCATGTATTATTTGTTCATGAAGAACATCTGGTGGGCCGTAGTATTGAAATATGTGTAAGGATAAATCTTATGAACTTTACTTGTAGGCTCTTGTTGGCTTGGCAGAAGAAATCGCTAATTATGATATTCCAAAAGGTTCGAGAAAGATTAATGGAAAGTACATTCAATCTCACCTCGTCTCAAGACTTGAAGGTAAAACTAGTTCAAGGTTGTCTTTGTTGCATCACATTCCCAGTAATCCTTATGATTCATCATAGGTGTTGAATCAGTAGTTCTGAACTCAATAATGACTTTCTGTTAAAACTTGCCTAACGGTTGTCTTTCCATAAAATAAGATACTATAATTGAAAGTTTTAAAACAAGATTTCCAAGTATGATGAACTAAATGAAACGAGAATAGTGCCCATGAGTAGTGTAGGTTTAACTGCTAGGTCTACTATATGCTACGTTGTTACAGGAGCTACATTCATAATGAGATCTATTTCGTTAACTCTCTGTTGATTTTCTTATTATATAATGTTTCCCATGGTAAAAGCTGTACAAAAAAGGTTGGCAGAACAAATCAAGGATGTGGATGCTACAAAGTCTCAAGAGGTTCATTTAATTTGGCATGGTATGGCAGAGGTAATTAACAAATACCCTTTTTTAATAAAGCCGTTCATCTTGAGAAATAAGTGTGCATTTATGTTCCTACTGATTGTTTTAAAGATATCAGCAAAATAGGATATTCAAAAAAAAGTATTTGTGCTCAAGTTATCATAAGATCCTGAATAGGAAAAGTTTTATCGTAATGTTATCTTAAAAGATATCAGCTTTAGGATTCTATGAGCATTGAGCATGCATGAACTCAGACCAATAACCTGAGGCTCACAAACTTTTACCTGCTTCAGGCGAAGGAAGCATTCATTACCTTATTACCAGTTCAAGAAACATTAACTATATTAGACTGAATAAAAGAAACATTAACTATATTTCTACACTCTGCGATGAATATGCATGTTTCCCATTTTGATATATTTGAATCATAAAAGTTGTACTAGAATGCACATGTGTATTGATAGTTACATAACTGAGATTTTTTATTTTTATTTTAAGAGCTCTTTTCCTGCTAATGAATAATTCTGAATTCCAATTTATCAAAGATTGCTGGAAAGTCTCTTGCAGCTATATTGTGGTTTCTATATTGGCTTGATTGAGCAAATAAATTTAGTCACAATCATCATTTGTGACTTATATGCCATCGCGCTCAATAGACTTTGGCTGATGCACTCATTTATTCATGTCTACAAGGGGTTATGATCATCGGTAAAGTTCATTAAAATATTAACCATTCTTGATGCTCTTGATATGAATAAGAGCGTTAAAACTCCATTTCAGAACTATAAATTTTTTCCCATTATTGGATGCCAGATAAGCATATCATGAATAGTTGTGTTTATATGATATTACATGATGTATCTTTTTACTTCAGAGTGTGCAAGTAATGGGATCCTTTGATGGCTGGAGTGAAGGGGAACACCTGTCACCAGAGTATACTGGTTCCTACACAACATTCTCGACCACATTGATGCTTAGACCTGGAAGGTAGTACTAGACAACAGCGCTGATCATTAGCCTGTAATTACTTTCACTTTTCTTGTTTCTAAATTTGTCAATATTTGAAGATACGAAATCAAGTTCTTGGTGGATGGTGAATGGAAAGTATCGTCCGAATTTCCCACTGTCGGTGAGGGGATGATGCAGAACAATGTGCTGATTGTGGAATAGCTGCATTATGCTGGTTTTCTCAGTAGGATAGTCGCTCTGGGTAATATGTGTTTCTCCCATGAAGTGAATGAATTTTGTAGAGCGGAATTATTTTTAATTTTATTTTTATTTTTTCGTCTTAGAGATGGTAATGACATTCTTGTTCATGCTCAAATTTGAGACTTGAGAGTGTAGTTTGCTATATATAAAGTTGCTGTAGGGTCCTCTCCTCTAATTGGTTGGTTGAGGGCTCAAAGTTAATCAGCAACATTTTCTGTTGCACAATAGATCTACTTATGTTATTTTTGCTATGGTTCTGCAAAATAGAAAATATTTGCTAAGCTACAGAAAATGAGGGCTTTCTACAGTTCTCCACTTCCAGTCTTTTTTTTTTTTGAGGGAACACTTCCAGTCTTTCTTTAGATCTTGCTAAAGTCCTTGATTAAGTTTAATTATGGGTTTTCCCTGAACAAAAAAAAAAAAAGTTTAATTCGGGGTTTTTTAATTAGGATTTAATCATTCATAATCAATTCCTAATAGCAAAATATATTAGAGCCACCATATCTATTTTCATGATGATGTGGCATTTTTAGATTTTTTTTTAATTATTAAAAATCTCAATTTTTAGTTTAAATTTGGTTTATCACAATTATTCATTAATAATTGACAATCATACAATTAATAAAAAAATGTTATAAAATTAAAATTAATGGCAACAAATTAATTGATTTTCTTATTTTAAATTATTTTTACTATATATTTGATAAATTCACAAATAATGATGCGTCTCATTGTTCACTATTTTCTTTCACACCGCAAGTGCAAGGGTGCAATTGTGTACAGGGAAGCAAGGTCGTATTCCACAGAGATTGTGATTAATCTAGCAAGTACCACTTTCAACTATTATCCCACTACTTAGACTTTTGAACATTTAGACTTGATTAAACTAATGACTCAATTAATTAAATAAAGAAAATAAAATAAACAAAGGCAAAGAAAATATTTAGGATTAAAGATAAAGATAAAATATCCCAAGGTTTCGATTTCAGTGAATACTCGAATTCAAATTCAATTCAATCAATCAAATGGTTTGTCAGACTCGACTTTTACTAGGACGATCACAAAATTAGCCTAAACCTACTGTCGTAGCGCATAGACCGTAGATTACATGCAAGAATTGTTGTGTCCAACCAATAACTAAACATGCAACTCCTAAAAGCTTCTTAGATCTATTGCCCTCACACAAATCTCAAGATCTTTCGACTATATTGAAGAGTGTGTCCTATATTCTAGATCAAGCATCAATTCTCATCTGTCGAATATTGAATTAACACATCAAATATGCACACAAGATGGCCAATCAAGATAGCATGAAAAAACACGAAAATATAGAAAGCAAAAGAAGGTCCCAGTTGATTAATTAAACCAAGATCAAATTCAAATATTCACCTACTCTCTAACCCTAGGATAAAATAAAATTAGCTACTCATAATTAGGGTTTCAACAAATAAATAAAAGAAAAATATAATCAAAGATACTAATTAGAAAAATCAAAGTTCGGATTCTTGATCTCGTCTTGAATGTCTTCAATCTTCAATCTCGAATCTTCTCTCCGAAAAAGCAAAACAACTAGCTAAAGCTTAAAAGAAATCTAAAGAGTAAAAATAATTCAAAGTATGTAAAAAGATGCAACAACTCCTAAAACTAATCTAAGAGGACCTATTTATAGATGGGAAACAAAACCTAGACCCAAAAGGTAACAAAAATAGCATATTGGGTGCACTAATAGACAGAAACGGCGACCCGGGCTGTGGATCGCCGGTTCGGTCGCCGTTTTTGCGATTCTTGAGTCATTCCAGAGATTTCCGGCGACCCGGCCAACAGTCGTTGTCTAGGTCGCCGGTTTTTTAAGCAATTTTGGCAGAAAAGGCAACCGGGACATCGGGTCGCCGTTTCTGCACCTTTCGCGCAACAAACTTGTTTCGGTTCGTTCTCCTTCGTTATAACTCCGATTTTGGATCCGTTTTTGCGTACGAACTCCTAACGAGCTGAACTTCATCCCTAAATTGCTCAATTTGCAAAACATGCACTTTATTTTTCACGAGTAGTCCCATCTTTCGCTTGTCTTGCTCGATTCTTTAGCTCAATCATCTTCCCTTTTGATCTTGAGTTATCCTTTTGAATATGAGCTACTCCAAAATATTCAAATCTACATAAAACACATAAAACTATACCCAAACGTGACATCATAACAAAATTAAGAAAACAAACCAAACAACGTCACATAAGTGCATAATCTTATCAAAATGTGCATAAGAAAACCATTGAAAACCATGCAAAATGAGTGTTTATCACTCATACACTATGTGATGCGTCTCATTGACTTTTACGAATTTCAATTTTTCTTTGTCTCCGCCGTTGGCTCCGATTTTAATTTATAGATAATGATTGTGACAACATTAATGTTTTTTAGCTCGCTCCGAGGCCTTCGGCTCCCCTCGCTTGACTCTTGAAAAAAAATAAAAATAATCAAAAATAAAAAAATAAAAATAGTGAAAAAGAATATTAAAAAAATTAAAAAATGGTGTATCCCAATACACTTAGTGGTGCATCTCATTACACGTGATGGTCCATATCATCTGACCCTTATAAAAAATTGAAAAACAAAATCGAAAAAAAAAATTGAAAAGACAACGGGTTGATCGGGTCCGACCCATTGACCCGAATCCGACCCAGTTTGACCCGGATCCGACCCGGGTCAGATCTGACCCTCCATCCCTTGTAGATATATGGTGGGGATCTATTCCTATTTCTTAGGTTAAGATGCATTCTTATATGATCCATCTATATATATATAGGGTGTGGATGTGGTGAGAACTTCTTCTTATATGAGAAATAGGAACCAATCCTGATCATTCATTTGTAAAGAATGTGTGACTAGAATTAAATCTAAAATATTGACATGCTTTTAAAAAAAGGGGTGTAGGGCTATATTGGGAGTAGATCCTTAAGAAATTAATTACATCTATCCCAAATTTATACTTACACAATTGCTACAAACTTTAATATATACATCTTAAAACAATCTCATGCTATTAACATCATAGATCAAAGTTACACTTATACAATTACTATAAAGTTTTATTATAAATAAATCATTTTATACAACTACACTATATATACAATTAAATCATCATCATAAAACAAACTCATGCTATTTACAATAAATTAATTTACACTTATCAATTATACTGCATCATAAATAAATTTCATGCTATTTACACTTATAATTCAACATCAAACAAACTCATGCTAATTTTTACATCATAAAATAAACTCATGCTATTCAAATCATATTTCATTGGTAAATAATCGAACAAATACACAATTCATGAACTACAATAATTTAACTAGATTAAAATTCTAATTATTTATGAAAACTAACTTGAAAACAACGGGATAGGAAAACTAACTGGGAGGGTTGACTATTGCAGAAGCCGGCGACGAGGCTGCAATTATGACGGGAGTGGCAACTGCAAATTTGGGCCGAAAGAGAGAAACATAGAAAAAGAGATAAAGACAATAATTAAGATAGAAATGGAGAGAGAGAGAGTGCATACCGTGATGGGATAACCCGGAAGGCGGCGACAGCAAGGCGCCGGTGGCGGCGGCGAGGCAGGGGCGGAGCGGGGCGGGGCGGGGCGAGAGAGGCGGCGAGGCGGAGACAGACAAGGCGGGGCGGTGGCGCGGCGGCGAGGCAGGGGCGGGGCGGTGGAGCGGCGGCGAGGCAGGCACGGCGGCGAGGCAAGGGCGGGGCGGGGCAGGGGCAGGCGAGGCGGAGGCGGGGCGAGGCAGGGGCGGAGAGTGAGAGAGAGGCGGACGGGGCGGGACGGCGGCGAGACGGCGAGGCGGTGGGAGGCGGGTGGCGGAGGAGAGTGAGAGAGAGAGGCGGACGGGTGAATGAGGGAGAAATTAGGTCTGCTGGGTATATCGCAGATTTACCGACGGACAATCCGTCGGTAATTATATATAATTAATTTATTATTTTTTTTTCCGGATTACGATTACCGACGGATATATCCGTCGTTAATTACCGACGGAAGTTAATCCGTCGGTAATTAACGATAGATAAATCCGTCGGTAACTATATATAATTAATTTATTATTATTTTTTCCCTGGCTATGTTTAACGACGGATATATCCGTCGTTAATTACCGACGGAAGTTAATCCAGCGGTAATTAACGACAGATAAATCCGTCGTGAATTATTATTTTTCATTAAATAATATTTTTCGCCTGTTTACAAATACTGACGGATATATCCGTCGTTAATTACTGACGGCAAACGTTTCGTCGTTAATTAACGACGGATATATCCGTCAGAAGTTTGTTTTTTATTTTTAATTAGATAAATTAAATATTACCGATGGATAAGTCCGTCGGTAATATTACCGACGGCTAATCCGTCGGTAATCCATCGTTAAGTTCTTAATAGCCGATCCACCTTTTTTCCGTCGGTAATTACCGACGGAATTATATGCGTCGGTAAAAACAGTTGGTAAACATGCATTTTTTTGTAGTGATTCATCTCTTTTGTCATTCACGTAAATGATAAGGCCTCTCTCTTTCTCTTCTCTCTCTCTCTCTCTTTCTCTCTCTCTCTTTCCCCCTCTCTCTCTCTCTCTCTCTACCACAGCCACACACCATCTCTCTCTACCACCGCCACCCACCATCATCGCTGCAGCTGCTGCCGCCACCACCGTCTCCGCCAGAAACCGTCGTCACCACCACCACAGGTGGTCGAATTCTGCAATTACCGTGTCTACACACCACAACTCTCCCTCTCTCTCGACCACCGCCACCCACCATCATCATTGCAGCTGCTGCCGCGACTACCGTCTCCACCGGAAACCGTCGTCACCACCACCATAGGTGGTCGAATTCTGCAATTACCGTCGCTACACACCACAACTCTCTCTTTTTCTCTCTATCTAGAAAATGGGTTTGTATTAAATGGGTGAAGATTTCGCTTAGTTGCTTCAGATTGGAGGACTTTGATACTAGAATCGCTAATTTATTGGAACACGGAATTAGAATCATTAGGTAGGATTTTTTGGTGAGATTGAAATTTCACATTAGAAATCTCTCAGAAGCACGAGCTACAATGTGATCAAAATGGCGGAAAGAAGAAAATTGAATTCTGGAAAGTAATTTATGTTTCTGCATTTATACTTAGAAAATAAAATCAAATGCTAAACAATGATGTAATTCATTTTCAGTCGAGTTTGTTCGATGCATGAGAATGAAGATTTGGAATTTATTGATGTTGGGTATTCTAATTTTGATGTTATGAGGTTATCAATCAGCTAATGCATTGAATTTTCGAAGGTATACATTATGTTATTTACATTAATGCATTACATTCTTAATATTAATGGATTAGGCTAATATTGTTTATGCATTATAAGTTGATCGCATTACTGTATAAAGAATACACAATATAATGCATAAATTTAAACAATGTAATGCAGAAATATCATATACGTCATGCATTAATTATGGTGATGAGTATTTCCTGCACTAGAAGATCAATAACTATATAATGAATCTGGTTTGTCAAGAAAAAGGACGGTAGTTTGAGAATGTGTATCAATTACCGAAAGCTAAACAAGCTAAATTTGAAGAACAAGTATCCTTTGCCAAGAATAGATGATCTTTTTTTTTTCAGCTCAAAGGAGCTAGAGTATTCTCGAAGATTGATCTGAAATCTGGTTATCATCAGTTAAAGATTGAGCAGGAGGATGTTCAGAAGACAACTTTTAGAACAAGATACGGACACTACGAGTTTGTAGTAATGCCGTTTAGACTCACAAATACTCCAACAATATTTATGGATCTCAAGAGTCGAGTATTCCATGAATTTTTGGACAAGTTTGTCCTAGTCTTCATTGATGATATTCTCGTTTATTCAAAGAGAAATTTTGATCACGAGAAACATCTCAGAATTATTCTAAATAAGTTGAGAACCGAAAGATTATGTCTAGTTCAGCAAATGCGAATTTTGGCTAAAAGAAGTACATTTCCTTGGACATGTTATTTCCTCTGAAGGAATCAAAGTCGATCCAACAAGAGTACAAGCAGTCCAGGAATAGAACGTTACAACTACGCCGTATGAGATTAGAAGTTTCTTAGGTGTAGTAGGCTACTATCGAAGGATTTTCCAAGATAGCCAAGCCAATGACCCAACTCCTAAAGAAAGAATCGAAGTTTGAGTGATCTAGTGAATATGAAGAAAGGTTTCAAGAGTTCAAGTAAAAGGCTAATCACTGTTCCAGTGCTAGCAGTTTTAGAATTTGATAAAGATTATACCGTTTTCACGAATACATCAAAGAATGGACTAAGTTGTGTCCGGATGCAAGAAAGAAAAGTAATTGCTTATGCTTCTAAACAACTTAGACCACACGAGGTAAGCTATCCAACTCACGATTTGGAACTAGCAGCAGTAATGCATGCTCTAAAGAGTTGGAGACACCATCTTTACAGAACAAAATGTGAGATATTTACAGATCATAAGAGTCTCAAATACTTCTTTGAGAAGAAGAAGTTAAATATGAGACATCGAAGATGACTCGAGTTAGTCAAAGACTACGATTGTAAAATTTTCTATCATCCAGGAAAAGCGAACGTAGTAACTACGTTTTGAGCAGGAAGAGTAAATCTGAGCTAGGATTTCTTCTAACTCAAGAGAAAGAACTCATTAAGAGTTTTAGAGAGTTGAGATTAGAAGTTATTCTACCACTGAAATCTGCAGAGCAGATGATTGCAGCCATGGAAGTAATTCCAGACCTAAGATTGAAAATTTCCATTGCTCAGAGAAAAGATGAAAAGTTAGAAAAGTTGCGATTTAAGATTTGCCACCAAGATAAATTCCAGTACAGCCTTTCATCCTCAAATAGATGGTCAATTAGAAAGAACCATTCAAATCCTAGAGGATATCTTGAGAATTATTGTTCTAGATCAAGGAGATCATTAGGAGCAAATTTTACCTCTTGTGGAATTTGCTTATAATCACAGTTATTAAATGACGATAGACATAGCGCCCTATGAAGCCTTTATGGAAGAAAATGTCGATCTCCGCTCCATTGGAATGATGTGAGAGAAAAAAAAATGTTAGGGCCGATGCAATTGAAGAAATGATAGAGATTGTGCGTCAAGTTAAGCAACGAATCAAGGAAGCACAAGATCGTAAAAAATCTTATACAGATACGCGAAGATCAGCATTTGAATTGAAGTTGGAGATAAAGTCTTCTTGAAAGTTTTTCCTTCAAAAGGAATTCATCGTTTCAGTGTTAAAAGAAAGCTTAAGCTTCGCTACATAAGACCATAGGAAATTCTGGAAAGAATAGGCCAAGTAGCGTATAAGCTAGCTTTATCGCCGAGTTTTGGAAGTTTACATAACGTGTTCCATGTATCTTATTTGCGACGATACATGTTCGACCCAAAGCACGTTATCCATAAAAAAGTAATCTTTGAAACAGATTTTAGTTACGAGGAAAAGCCAGAAGTGATCTTGGATTGAAAGGTCTAATAGTTTAGAAATGAGTCGATCGCGTCGGTAATAAAAGTGGAGTCATCATGGACTAGAAGAAACAACATGGGAATTAGAAAGCAAAATAAGAGAAAAGTATCTCGAACTCTTCCAAGAAATAAGTAAATTTCGGGACGAAATTTATCTTTAGGGGGAGAGAATGTAGTATCCTGACTTTCTTGCATATTGGATTTAATTAATTTTGTGAGAAAGATAAGAATTCAGTAAAAGAAAAATTTTCGTTTCCGAAAATTTTATCTGGCAGATATATTTTGCCGTAAAAATGAGTTTTAATTAAGAATGATCGTCTCGGTTAATCCGAAATGAAGATGTAACGACCCGGCTTCCGGACTGACGGCTGGCCCCACAAACCATCACAAGTCCTTTCTAGCGTGCTTTGTCCTCACTCACACGCTTCCTGAGAAAACATCCCATGAGGTCACCCATCATAGAATTGCTCCAGGCCAAGCACGCTTAACCTTGGAGTTCTTCCACAATGAGCACCAGAAAAGAAGATGCATCTTGATGGTATAAGTAGCCCAATCAATTCCTTTAAGCTTTCCTCGAATATGTCGTCCCATTCCGACATATTCTCGGAATCCCACTCATTCGGGTGTGTTCGGTTTGTTCCTGCCCCCTCCGCTTTGAAGTCTTACCGGAGCTGCTCCTTGTCCGTGCCTCTGCACCGACGATCACTCCGTACTTCTGCCCGGGCGTCACAGAAGAAGTTTTTACATTTATCAGTGAGTGATAAATGTTTGGTCATAAATTGACTGAAAGAAGAATTTAATTTATTTAAGTGATTTATTGGGTGATTTATCGCTTAAATTTTTAGTTTCGGTCGATTTGAAAATGTTTGGAATCTCCGAATCTTTTTGTGAGATTTTTATCTAAGGTTCGTGAAACCTTAAACTAAGTTCCTATGTTGAGAAATTAAGGGTTAAATGGAGGATTAGTTGATAATTAATTAATTGAATTGATTAAGAATTTAATTAATTAACTTAAGTTACTATTCACTAAAATATCCTAGATTTTTAATTCTAATTTCCTCTATTTAAAACCATGATCTATCTCTCTCCCTCACCCTCTCATTCACGCACGCATACACATATATACATATATCAAGAACCTCCATTGATGCATTAATCCAAGCTTCAAGTTCAAGATCAAGATTGATCCAATATTTCCCATGAGATCAAGTAAGTCGATTGTTTTGATCTTCATGAATTATGCTTATGTTTTGCTTAGAAGATCAAATATGTGATTAAATTAAGCATGAGAAAACCCTAGCCTAAAGTTTCATTATTTTCGAAAATTAGAAGAAATGGTCAAGTGTTGATCCATGAGTTGTATGCTTAATTTGATGTTAAATATGAGTTTAACTAATTATTTTAAGCATGTTTCATGTTGGAAGTGAGCATGAAATCTCAACCCTTTTTCATTTTATGAAAAGGTCGAAAATGAGAGCTTAAAAATTAGGGTTTGAAATGTTGATGAAGTATGATGTAATTGATGGATGATTTGATGTTATATGATGTTAATGATGTTTGATTAATCAAGAATTTATCAAAAAAAGCTTGATTAACCCTAAAACCCTAGAAAATCGAAATTAAGGTTCTTAAATTAGGGTTCTTAAATTAGGGTTGATAAATTGATGATTAATTAAATGAAATTAATCGAAGAAATGAGCATATGTTAAATATATAAGCACTCTAGAAATTAAAATGAAGAGAAAAGAATTTTAGAAACCCCTAAATTTAAAATAACCAAAAATAAAATAAAGAAAATAAATTATTATTTGATTTTTAATTAAGAAATTAATTGCATTTATGAACTTCTTAATAAAAAAATTAGGTATTGTGTGATTTTCTGGAAATTTAATTCAAAGTATTAAAGTTTTTCTATTTTTGGTTGATTTTTCCGAGTCGGGAGTTTATATGTTTAATTGAGTCGAATGTGTGAAGTGAATGTGTAATTATGCTTATAATGTTGAAAAATGTGCATGGATTTGATTTGAGAAATTTCTGAACCCGTTAGATGGGTTAAAATTGACTTAGTCGATTAATGTGAAAAGTTGTGAAGTATGTTTTATGTTAAATGTTATGGTTTAAAGTTGAGGTTTAATTAGGAGCTAAGTTAGAGTTGAAAAGTGATTAACAAAGTCAAGTTAGTTCTCGAGTTTCGTCGTAGAAATTCGAAGCGAAATAAAGTTAAGAGCATCGAAGTCATTTCTTCGATAGTCGTTAATTCTCGTTCTAAATTTGTAAATTCATTTTTCGAATAAAGGAGCGAGCGGAAGTGTGAATCCGAGGATTCAGGATCGTAAAAGGTTAAGTCCAAAGCTTCAGTTATCAGGTGGGCAATCTAAACCAAGAAATGATGAATGCTATCTATATATATATGATTATATATATGTGTGATGTTTTCAAAGTAATTGGCTTGCCAAATGTTTAAAGTTTTGTATCTTACCGTCTACCAAAGAAAGACGAATTCGGTCCTACGCAAGGTAGGATTTGTGTACACTATTTTGTAATCGGGAGCCTTCCGAAAGGAGTGGACGATTACAAGTGTTTGAGAAGAAGGCCTACTTCTCAGCACTATTTTATTTTAGACATGGTACATACTCTTATATATATATATATATATATATATATATATAATATATATATATATATGTCGCAGCCCGGCTTAGAAATTAGATGACAAAGCTGGTGGGTCCCAAGACTTACACAATTTATGATTGACAAAAGGATTAAGATAGCGACCCGGCTATCAGTCAAGAATATCGAAAGACAACTCATGCTCAACCATTCATTAAACTTAGGGGATTTAAGATATGCAAGACTTGAGATTTATGGAACGATCAACTGAGTTCAAGAATAACAAACATATCAACAAAAACGAACTCATCCAGCCCTGGAAACAATAATCTTATCAACAATTTCAACGGCAGTTGGACAATAATTTAAGAGTTGATTTACAGGATCAAGAAAACACGATAAGAAAAACAGTTTCAACTCAACGAAATTCTAAACAACGTGCAACCGATATATATATATATTTAAGTCGACCGGATTCAAAAAGAATTAACGAACAAAGTTCGAGACTTTAGAATTTAATCAACTTCATAAATTTATACTAAACTTAAACATCATAATCTTGCAGCGGAAAAATGAGAGAATATATGTATGAAGACATATACTCTAGGTCTAAGCTTTTTAAATACAACTGTTGCGTTAGTTTTTTTGTTGTATTTTTGGATGTTCTGCATGCACGTTTGTGATGCCATTTGCTTGATTCTATATTGTTTTGGAAATTAAAAATGTGCTAATGATGTTTTGTCGAGCTTTCAGTGGAATATGTATATTTTGCTCGAAAACGACGAAGGCGACAAGGCTCGATCAACCTTCCTCACAGCAATGAGTTTTTGGTGTAGTGAAACTCAGCGGTCTCTCAACCTAGGAGACCGCTGAGTTCCAGGCGTTGCGTTCACGTATGAGATGTCAGCGGTCTCTGCTTCTGAGCGACCGATGCTCATCCAATACAGGGCTAGAAGTCAGCGGTCTCTCAACCTAGGAGACCGCTGAGTCCAGCGCTTCATCCATTACAGGGCGAGAAGTCAGCGGTCTCTCAACCTAGGAGACCGCTGAGTTCAACGCTCGCTCATTCCAGGAGACCGCTGAGCGTGATTTAATTATGATACCTATAAATACCGCACGAGGGTTTTTGAGATGCCAGTTCTTCACACACGGTTCCAGACGAATTTTCTCTGTTATTTCCAGATTTTATTCTTAGGATTGTTTTCTAGTTTTCTCCGAATATTCTAGTTATCGTATTTCATTACGGATTGGAGACTTCAGTCGTTGCAATTTGTCAGATTCAATACCAGTTTATCTTTGATTTCGATTACAGTAGTGAGTTTACTATTTCAGCTCTTTATTTATGCTTTATAATTTCTCCTGCAGATTGCCCTCGAGAATTAATGTTAGAAAAGATTAATGATTTTGTTAGATTAAATTTCGATTCATGCCTAGGGTTTAATATATGCATTTTAGTTCTTGCCTAGAGATTAATTTATGTTTAATTATTCTTTCCGTCTAGTTATAAACCTCAAACCAATTGATTTACTGCTTTCTGTTTATTTTCTTTTCGCAATAAAATAATTTCCCTGTTAAGTTTTCCTTGTGAGACGATACTTGGGTTGGCTTGCTTAATCTATTGCGATCTCGTTTAATTGCGAGCGACTTAGGGTTAATTTAGTCAAAACAAATTTGGCGCCGTTGTCGGGAAAACTTTAGGCGATTATTTGTGTTGATTTGTATTTGAGTTTATTTTATATTTATTTCTTTTATTCTTTTGGTACTCGGTTATTTTTCTTCCTCCGGTGCATGTAATCGGTTTGTTAAGTGTTGTGTATGCGAGGTCGCATAAGCTTGAAAAGGAATTTGTCACCTTATTTTGACAACATCAATCAACCACGCAAGATTTTGATAAGTTTGCAGGAAGAAGCCGAGTCCAGTTTTAACGAGGTTGACGAACCTTGTTTTGAAGAAAAAGTTATTATTCAGTCAGAAGAATCCGGGTGTGATCCACCAGACGAACCTATTTTTCCAGGAGAAATGGCTGACAATACCAGATATATGGGGGATTTTGCCAGGCCTACATTTGGAACCACTGCTTCTGCTATTGTTTTGCCGACTGAAGTAAGAAACTATGATCTGAAGCAAAACCATCTGAACTTGTTGCCGTCTTATCACGGGATGGCAAATGAAGATGCTTTACAGTTTGTTCGTGAATTTTACACAGTGGTACAGTCTTTCCCTTCGTTGGCTCTAACTGAGGATCAATTGAAGCTTAAGTGCTTTCCATACACGTTCAAGGACAGGGCCAAAACGTGGTATTTATCTCTTCCACCTAACTCGCTCACCACATGGACGGCAGTGTGCGAGAAATTCATGTTGAAGTACTACCCCAATCATAAGACTCAGGAAGTTCGCACAAAAATCATGAACTTCACTCAAGCTGGCGAATTACTTCAGCAGTGCCCGCATCATCAGATGGCACCAGAAATGTTGTGGCAGTTCTTTTATGATGGATTGGTGCAAACAGCTCAGTTTATGGTGGATAGTACCACCGGCGGAAACATTGCAATGAAAACAGCCGATGAACTGCAAGAGATTTTCGAAACACTTGCAACTAGTTCATAGCAGAAATCCACCCTCACACGTCGTGTGGAGGTGAATGTAGTTGCTGAAAGCCCGGACATGAAGAAACAACTGGCCAGCATGATGAGGGAGTTGCAGGAATTGAAGATGAGCAAGTCAGTTGCTCCCCCACCTCAACAGGAACCGGCCTGACAAGAGATATTCGTTGAACCATGTGGCATCTGTGGGGAGCAAGGGCACAATCCTGAAGAGTGCCAGAGAATGGGAGAGCTGACATATGAAGGAAGAACAGAGGTTTATGCTGCACAGGGGTATCCTCCACGTCAGCAGTTTGATCAAGGGCAGAGATTCAATCAGACTCAACAACAACAGAACTCGGGATGGCAGAATCAGTCAAGCACTGGATGGAGGAATCAGCATCAAGGACAGGGATCTGGAGGAAGTTTTCAAAATCGCCATCTTCCACAGCAGTTTAACCAGTACTCTCCTCAGCAGCAGTGGTATTCCCCTCAGTAGCCGAATTACAACTCTCAGTGGCAGTGCCCACCACAGCAGAATTAGTTTTAGCAAGCACCACCGCAATTTCAACAGGGACCACAACAATTTCAACGTCAACCGCCACCGCCTACTCAAAGGAATTCTCTTGATGATAATCTTACTGCTTTTATGCAAGAAAGCAAACAGGTGAGGGAAGCTCAAGATGCTAACATAAAGCGTCTCGAGACAGCTGTGGGACAGATTTCTGGAGCACTTAATCAGATGCAGCAACAACAGCAGCTGGGAAAATTCCGAGTCAAGGTCAACAACCTCATCAAGCTCAAGGTGTAACTGTTCTGAGAAGTGGAAAGAAGGTTGATAACAAGGTGGGGAACACACCTTCAGAGAAAATACAGTCTGCAGTTGAGAATGAGAAGGAAGAATTGGAGGGCCGATTGCATAAGGCTGAGAAGCCTTACCGACCACCTGTGCCTTTTCCTAGCAGATTGAGGAATGAAAAGCAAGATCAACAGTTTTCCAATTTCTACAAGATGCTTTCCAAGGTAAATGTGAATTTACCATTGCTAGAGGTTATCAGGAATGTACCAACATATGTGAAGTTCTTCAAGGAGTTGGCATCGAAGAAGAGGAGGTTTGAGGAGAATGAGCAGATTTTGGTATCCGAGAGTGTCAATTCAATTATGCAGCAGTCTCTACCTCCAAAACAGCGGGACGCGGGGAGTTTTGTGATCAAGATTGCCATGGAGAATGGAAAAGAAGCATCAGGAATGCTAGATTTGGGGGCCGGCATTAATCTAATGCCGTACTCTATTTTCAAACAATTGGAGTTGGCAGAATTGAAGCCGACCAAGATGTTCCTGCAGCTAGCCGATCGATCCATTCGACACCCTAGAGAGGTAGAAGAAGATATTCTGGTCCGGGTTGGGAAATTTATAGTCCCCATCGATTTTGTGGTTCTAGAAATTGGAGATGTGCAAGAGGATGGACGTGAGCATACTTTGTTATTAGGAAGACCTTTCATGGCAACTACCAACACGTTGATCGACGTCAAGAACGGGATCATCAAGATGTCAGTGTTGGGAGAGACGTTATCCTACAATGTGCACGCCAGTCGAGCCATGTCATTAGTCAACAGTATTGAAAACTGTTCTTACATAGACGTCATTGATGTTCTGACTGAGGGATGTTTCATGGAAGGGCATCAGATAGAAGAACTGTTTGAAGGATCTACTGATTTAGAGGAACGACTCAATGAGGAAGCAAATTTAGAAGAGTTTGGGAGTGTGCCAGTTGACCGAGCTTTGCCACCTAAGAGTTACCTGAATAAAAAAGAGGTAGAACTCGAGCTCAAGGAACTACCCTTGAATCTGAAATATGTGTTTCTTGAACAGGGAAGGAAAAAGCCAGTCATCATTTCTTCTGACCTCAACAAAGAAGAAGAACAAGCCTTGGTGGCGATTCTTAAAAAGTTCGAAGCGGCTTTTGGATGGAGTCTATCCGATATTAAGGGTATTAGTCCCGCCACTTGCATACACCGGATTAACTTGGAAGAAAGATCCATTCCGAAGAGAGATGGTCAGAGGAGGTTGAACCCTGTGTTGATGGAGGTTGTGAGAAAGGAGATCTACAAATTGCTAGCAGAGGGAATCATCTTTCCCATTGCTGATAGTGAATGGCTTAGCCCCGTGCATGTGGTATCTAAAAAGGGGAGGGGGGATAACAGTGGTTTTGAATGACAAGGATGAGTTGGTACCCACTAGACCTATTACTGGCTGGAGAATGTGTGTCGACTATAGGAAGCTTAATGCCGCTACCAAGAAGGATCACTTTCTTCTTCCTTTCATTGATCAGATGCTCGACAGATTAGCTGGTCACGAGTTCTACTACTTCCTTGATGGATTGTCTGGATATTATCAGATTGCTATTGCACCAGAAGATCAAGCAAAAACGGCTTTCACATGTCCTTTTGGTACATATGCATGCAAGAGAATGCCATTCGGACTTTGCAACGCACCAGGTACTTTCCAACGATGTATGATGTCTATTTTTTTTTAGATGATTGGTGACTTTGTTGAGATTTTATGGACAATTTTTCTGTGTTCGAGTCATCTTTTCATGATTGTGTTAGAAAAATTGAACGTGTGTTGGAAAGATGCGTTGAGAGTGGGCTGACTCTTAGTTGGGAGAAGAGTCATTTTATGGTTTGTAGTGGGAATGTTTTGGGGCATATTGTTTCTAAGAGACCTCGTGATGTCAAAGGAGTGAGGAGTTTCCTTGGTCATGCCGGATTTTATCGGCGTTTTATCAAGGATTTTTCAAAAATTAGTCAATCTTTATGCCGTCTCCTACCGCAAGATGTGCCTTTTATATCTGGTGATAATTGTGTGTCCGCTTTTAATTTGCTTAAGGAGAAGTTGAGCACTGCCCCAGTGGTCATTGGTCCTATTTGGACCGAACCTTTTGAAATTATGTGTGATGCTTCTAATTCGGCAGTTGGGGCTGTCTTGAGTCAACGTATCGACAAAATGCTTCGTGTGATTTACTATGCTAGTTTGACCCTAAATCCTGCTCAAGTGAATTATACCACTACTGAGAAGGAGATGTTTGGTGTTGTGTTTGCATTAGACAAATTTCGTGCATACATCATAGGGTCAAAAGTCATTATTCATAGTGATCATGCTGCATTGCGTTATTTGTTGACCAAATCTCTGGCTAAGCCTAGGCTTATTCGCTGTGCTTTTACTGCAAGAATTTGATGTGGAAATTCGTGATAGGAGGGGTAGTGACAATGCCGTGGCTGACCATTTGTCTCGTCTTTACAATTTACCTTCTCATGTAGTCTGTGATAACTTGCTTGAGTCTTTTCCTTTTGAACAGGCATTGAGTGCAAGGATAGTGCCTTGGTACGCCTATATTGTCAATTATTTTGCTTGTAATGAATTGAGACCTGATCTCACTTCCCAAGAAAGGAAGCGCTTTTTATCTGTGTGCATGCAATACTTTTGGGAGGATCCCTACTTGTTCAAGCTTGGTAAGGATGACATGATCCGACGGTGTGTACCTGATGATGAGCAAGCCAAGGTGCTGCAATTATGCCATGAGACTCATTGTGGTGGCCATTTTAGAGGGCAGAAAATTGCACACAAGGTGCTCCAATCAGGTTTATTCTGGCCCACATTATTTAAGAATGCTCATGCATTTTATCTGTCTTGTGATCGTTGCCAAAGGGTTGGGTCAATCGGTCGAAGGAATGAGATGCCCTCAATAATATTCTTGTTGTTGAGATTTTTGATGTGTGGGGTATCGATTTCATGGGACCGTTTCCCATGTATCGGGTTTTTGGCTTTCCACTGGAGGGGTTCCGTAAATCCCCACCGGAGTTTGATGCTGCTGAGGCATGGGAATTCTTGTCCGGGTTCAATAATTGGCGCTCTGAAGGTATGCCTAGTGGATTTATTAAACACCCTGCGTTGGGAATTTTGCACAAATTCCTTGTGTACAATGTTAGTGGTAATCAGGAGGCAAACAAAGTTAACACTGGGGAAGTGTTTCTACTCACAGCTGCTCTCCAGAATGTCCAAATATGCCCTACGACATTTGTTTTTGAGGCCTTTCAGAATATTCAGCGCCGATCCCGTTTCCATCCTGCGCTTCCTCATATTGTTACCGCTTTGGCCCATCATTTTAAGCTGATATCGCCGAATGGATTTCCTCCTGAGGTTCAGACACGCTTACCACCGCATCGTATTGATTTGAATGAGTTGCGTGGTGCACCTTTGCTATTAATAAAACTACGCTTATTCCCCATAAGCGACGCCGGTGTGTGAAGGCTTATCTCAATAGTTTGGTTGCCCATCCCCTTTTGGAACCAACACCACGTGCTGAGCCGGAGAACGATCAGGCTGATGATGACGATTATCCTGCAAGATCGGAGGGGATACCTTCTGTGTGGCCAACTCGAGGAGCAGGGACCTCTTCTTCTGAATTTGCCCAGCTTCGTGAGGATCTTCAAGCTTTCCGTGCTGATTGGAGAACCCAGTGGGGGCAATTTCAGCATGATGTTTATGGCCATTTTGATGCACAAAATCGGCAGCTGTATTCGTATCAACAGCAGTTAGAGGAGCATAGTCAGCGTTTGGATGCTCAGAATTAGCAATTGCTCGCTCAGAATTGCCTTTGGAGCGAGCAGAATCAGCAGTGGGCTCTCCAGCAGCAGCAACTTACTGATCAGAATGCGCACTTGGCCGTTTTGGAGCAGCAGTGGACGAATTGGACACTGCATCATGGACATCCACCTCCACCACCTCTTGATCAACAGTGATTCTTCACTGTTGTTTCGTATGTTTTCTATTTTTTCTTTTTGATTTGTTTTGTTTCGTTTGTTTTCGTATTCATTTTTGTGTTTCATTTTTCTTTGGTTTCTGGTTCAGGGTTCCTGTTGATTTCGTGTTCTGCCCTTCTTTTGTTTCGTGTTGTTTCTTCTCTTTCTTTGTTTTTTTTATTATAATGAGGGCATTGTTTTCTTATCTTGTCTGGGGGGGGGCAGGTTTTGTCGATGTTGCTTGCATGTCCTCATGAGTCTCATTTAGATCTAAGTTGTAAATGTGATGATGGATTTGATGAATTCTGTGTTGATGGACTTGATTGATCGGTATGTTCTGTTATGAATCGATTGTTTGTGGGTATTATATAGTTAACTGTGGGGCCTCGTCACATTTGATTGATTGATTGATGCTCGATAGTTGATTTTGAGGTTATGGGTGAGAAGTTTGTGCTTTATTTGTTGTATCCCAAATCTAAAAATAAAAAAATAAAATAAAATAAATTTCTGAGTCAAGTTGAGAGGCTTCTGCTCTTCTGGAAACCATGAGCATGGGAAACCACGTGGGGATTCTTTAGATAACCTCTAATGTTTACACCTCATGAAATATGGCCGCATAACTCGACTTGACTTAGAGCTGTTTAATTTCGTTTGTTGGTATAAATTTGTGGGTGATTTGAAAGGCTCTACCCCTCTTTCTCGTCTGTTCAAAAATTGAATCTTTTATGCGAGGAATGGGTATGGAAAACCACGCTAGGATGCCGGAATTTTTCTGAGAGTAAACCTAGTGAATTTTTCATGGTATTCACCTTATTTCTTTAAGTTACTCAGTGGAGTGGAATTTGGAATTTGTCGAAAAGTTGTGATATCTTCTTGCCTGTAACCTTGTTTTTAAGTGTTGGGTGGATTGAGGTCTTGTGTGGCGGGCTACTTGTTGCTGTGTGATAATCACGTGCGATTGACGATTGATGGAATGTGTTGTGATTGATGGAATGTCGAAGCATGTTTTGTTGAGTTTGATCAGTCATTTTCGTCCTAGTTTGAAATGAGATTTGCTTGAGGACAAGCAAGTTTTTGTGTGTGGAGGGTTTGTTGCGTTAGTTTTTGGTTGTATTTTTGGATGTTCTGCATGCACGTTTGTGATGCCATTTGCTTGATTCTATATTGTTTTGGAAATTAAAAATGTGCTAATGATGTTTTGTCGAGCTTTCAGTGGAATATGTAGATTTTGCTCGAAAACGATGAAGGCGACAAGGCTCGATCAACCTTCATCACAACAATGAGTTTTTGGTGTAGTGAAACTCAGCGGTCTCTCAACTTAGGAGACCGCTGAGTTCCAGGCGTTGCGTTCACGTATGAGATGTCAGCGGTCTCTGCTCCTGAGCGACCGCTGAGTTCAGCGCTCATCCAATACAGGGCCAGAAGTCAGCGGTCTCTCAACCTAGGAGACCGCTGAGTTCAACGCTCGCTCATTCCAGGAGACCGCTGAGCGTGATTTAATTGTGATACCTATAAATGCCGCACAAGGGTTTTTGAGACGCCAGTTCTTCACACACGGTTCCATACAAATTTTCTCTGTTATTTCCAGATTTTATTCTTAGGATTGTTTTCTAGTTTTCTCCGAATATTCTAGTTATCGTATTTCATTCCGGATTGGAGACTTCAGTCGTTGCAATTTGTCAGATTCAATTCCAGTTTATCTTCGATTTCGATGACAGTAGTGAGTTTACTATTTCAGCTCTTTATTTATGCTTTATAATTTCTCCTGTAGATTGCCCACGAGAATTAATGTTAGAAAAGATTAATGCTTTTGTTAGATTAAATTTCGATTCATGCCTAGGGTTTAATTTATGCATTTTAGTTCTTGCATAGTGATTAATTTATGTTTAATTATTCTTTCCGTCTAGTTATAAACCTCAAACCAATTGATTTACTGCTTTCTGTTTATTTTCCTTTCGCAATACAATAATTTCCCTGTTAAGTTTTCCTTGTGAGACAATACTTGGGTTGGCTTGCTTAATCTATAGTGATCTCGTTTAATTGCGAGCGACTTAGGGTTAATTTAGTCGAAACAACAACTCTTAAACAACAACAACAACAACAACAACAACAGCACACGATCATCTATATCCCAGCTAACCTGCACATTTTAGAAATAACATGCAGAGCTGAGTACAAAGTACTCATTGGACACATGCCAAAATAATTTTGAAAACTTGCTGAATACAGCTATAAATTGGACTTGTCGGAAAACATAACACAAGAATTTTCTCAAAAACAAACTTGTGTATGTTCAAAGAAAAGAATATATATATCAGAGTATGTACCATGTCTACAATAAAAATAGTGCTGAGAAGTAGGCCTCCTTCTCAAATACTTGTAATCGTCCACTCCTTTCGGAAGGCTCCCGATTTCAAAATAGTGTACACAAATCCGACCTTGCGTATGACCGAATTCGTCTTTCTTTAGTAGACGGTATCATACAAAACTTAAACATTTGGCAAGCCAATTACTTTGAAAACATCACATATATATATATAATCATATATATATATATAACATTCATCATTTCTTTGTTTAGAAAGCCCACCTGATAACTGAAGCTTTGGACTTAAACTTTATCGATCCTGAATCCTCGGATTCACACTTCCGCTCGCTCCTTTATTCGAAATAGAATTCACGAATTCAGAACGAGAATTAACTACTATCGAATAAACGAATTCGATATTCTTAACTTCTAATTTACTTCGAAATTCTACGTCAAAACTCGACGAAACTTGAGAATTTCTAAATTAACTTCTTAAACGCTCTTAATCTATCTTAACTCATCATTAATCAAAATCACACTTTAATATAACCATACATTAATTACTATTTATCATAATCGACAAAGTCCATTTTAATCTGTCTAACGGATTCAGAAAATTCTTAAATTAAATCCACTCACATTTTCCAACATTATGAACATAATTACACATTCACATTACCCATTCGACTCGATTAAACATATAGACTCCCGACTCGGGAAAATCAATCAAAAATAGAAAAACTTTATTATTTTGAATTAAAAATCCAGAAAATTACACAACACTTAATTTTTATTAAGAAGTTCATAAATGCAATTAATTTCTTAATTAAAATTCAAATATTAATTTATTTTTTCTTATTTAATTTTCGATCCTTTTTAAATTAGGGCTTCTAGAATTCTTTTCTCTTCATTTTAATTTCTAACATGCTTATATAATTAACATAAGTTCAATTCCCCAATCAATTTCATTCAATTAATCATCAAATTAGAAACCCTAATTCAAGAACCCTTATTTCGATTTTCTAGGTTTCTAGGGTTATTCAAGCTCTCTTTTGATTAATTCTTGATTAATCAAACATCATTAACATTATATACCATCAAATCAACCATTACTTGATTCATATAACATCACATTTCAAAACCCTATTTTTAACCTTAAATATTTCGAAAATTTCAAAATAATTAGAAGGGTTGGGAATTCAAACTTTGTTCCAACATCAAACATGCTTAGAATAATTATCTAAGCTCAATTATAACATCAATTTCATCATACAACACATCAATAAAAAACCCCCAATTTTTCATAAATTTTGAAATTCTCAAAATTAGGGTTAAGGTTTGCTAATGCTTGATTTAATCACATATTTGATCTTCTAAGCATGAAATAAACATAATACATGAAAATCAAAATCATCAAACCAATTTCTCAAAATTCCCCCAAAATTTTCGAAATAATAAGAGGGATAAAAGTGATTATTTAAGCGTTGATTCTTAAGCTAAGAACTTGGAAGATCATAGATCTAACCTTACTTAATCACTTGGAATTGATTTGCTATGCTTTAATCTTTAACTTGGAGCTTGATTCTTTGATCAACAATGGAGTGTGTGTGTATATGTGTGTATGCGAAAATGAGAGGAAAGTGAGAAGGAAAAGATGAAGATGATGACCTATTTATAGCATAGGTTAGAACATTCCAATTAAAATATCTTAGATATTTAGTGAATAGTGATTAGATTATTTAATTAATTAAATTCTTGATCAATTCAATTAATTAACAACAATCTAATCCTTAACCAAATTTCAAACTTCTCAACATAGGAAATTCAATTAGGGTTTCACGAACTCTAGATAAAAATTTCATAGAAAGATTCGATGAACGGAATAGTTTTCAAATAGATCAAAGCTAAAAATTTAAGTGATAAATCACACAGAAAATCACATAAATAAATTAAATTTATCTTCTTGTCAAATAATGACCAAACATTTATCACTCACTGGTAAATGTAAAAACTTCTTTTTTTCGGATTAACCGGGACGATAAAAATAAATTAAAACTCATTTTTAGGGCAAAATATATCTGCCGGATAAAATTTTCAGGAATGAAAATTTTTCTTTCACTGAAATCTTATCTTTCTTATTAAATTAATTAATTTTAATACTTAAGAAAGACGGGATACTACATTCTCTCCGCCTAAAAATAAATTTCGTCCCGAAATTTGCTTACTTCTTGGAATAACTCGGGATACCTTTCTCTCATCTTTCTTTCTAACTTTCAATTGGCTTCTTTTAAACCATTATGGTTCCACTTGATCTTTACCGACGCAATTGACTTATTTCTAAGCTATTGGACCTTTTTATCCAAGATACTTCTGGCTTCTCTTCATAACTAATATCTGGATTAAAGATCACTTCTTTTTTGATGGATAACATGCTTTGGGTCAAACATGTATCGTCGCAACTGAGATACATGGAACACGTTATGCGAACTTCTAAAACTCAGCGGTATGGCTAATTTATACGCTACTTGACTTAAACTTTCTTTTAACACCAAAACGATGAACTCCTCTTGAAGGTTTCCCCTTCAACTCTAACGCTGATCTTCACGTATCTGCATAACATTTCTAACGATCTTTAGCTTTCTTGATTATTTGTTTAAATCGGTGTACAATCTTTATCATTTCTTTAATTACTTCGGCCCTAACATTTTACTCTCGCCCACATTATTCCCATAGAGCGGAGATCGACATTTCTTCCATAAAGGCTTCATAGGGCGCCATGTCTATCGCTATTTGGTAACTGCTGTTATAAGCAAATTCAACAAGAGGTAAAATTTTGCTCCCAATGACTTCCTCTATCTAAAATAATTGTTCTCAACATATCCTCTAAGATCTGAATGGTTCTTTCTGATTGACTATCTGTTTGAGGATGAAAGGCTGTACTGAAGTTTAATTTGATGCCTAATTCATCTCGCATACTTCTCCAGAAACGAGAAGTGAATTTAGAACCTCGATCTAAGCACTTCGTGCAAATGCACGATATCTCAAACATACAGCTGAGCTAGCTTATCCGATCTATAAGAGATCCGAATAGGTATAAAGTGAGTAGATTTTGTCAGACTGTCCACTATCACCTATATTGATGTATTTCCTCTTTTGGATTTGGGTAACCCTATTACAAAATCTATTGTAATATTATTCCCTTTCCACTCTGGATTTCTAAAGGCTGTAGCTTTCCATTTGGCCTTTGATGCAATACCTTCACTTGCTGACATGCTAAGCATCTTTTCACAAAAGAAGTTATATCTTCCTTCATCTCTACCCACCAAAATTTTGGTTTTAGGTCTTGATACATTTTGGTGCTTCCGGAATGGAATGTATATGGAATTTCATGATCCCATTCCTTAGCTATCCATCATCAGGCAGACAAAGCCTTTTTCTATACAAGAGAACATTATCTCTTGCCTCTCGGAAATCTTCAACCTTTTCTTGGCCAATCTTAATCGCAACTTCTCTAACTTCTTATCTTTTCTCTGAGCGTTAGAAATCATTGCTCTTAAGTTTGGAATCACTTCTATGACTGCAATCATCTGATGTGCAGATTGTGACGGTAGAATCACTTCTAATCTCAATTCTCCAAAACTCTTAATGAGTTCTTTTTCTTGAGTTAGAAGGAATTCTAGCTCAGATTTACTCTTTCTGCTCATAGCGTTAGCTACTATGTTCGCTTTTCCTGGATAATAGGAAATTTTACAATCGCAGTCTTTGACTAACTTGAGCCATCTTCGCTGTCTCATATTTAACTCATTTTTCTCAAAGAAGTATTTGAGACTCTTATGATCTGCAAAGATTTTACATTTTGATTCTTAACGATGGTTTCTCCATATCTTTACTGCTGTTAGTTTTAAGTCAAAAGTTGGATAGCTTACCTCATGAGGTCTAAGCTGTCTAGAAACATAAGAAATGACTTTTCCTTCTTGCATCAGGACACAGCTTAATCCATTCTTTGATGCATCCGAGAAAACGGTATAATCTTTATCTGATTCTGGAACTGCTAAAACTGAAGCAGTGGTTAGCCTTTTCTTGAGCTCTTGAAAACTTTCTTCATATTTGCTAGACCACTCAAACTTCGATTCTTTCTTTAGGAGTTGGATCATTGGCTTGGCTATCTTGGAAAATCCTTCGATAGTAGCCTACTAGACCTAAAAAACTCCTAATCTCATGCGGCGTAGTTGGAACGTTCCATTCCTGGACTGCTTGCACTCTTGTCGGATCGACTTTGATTCCTTCAGAGGAAATAACATGTCCAAGAAAATGAACTTCTTTTAGCCAAAATTCGCATTTGCTGAACTTGGCATACAATCCCTCGGTTCTCAACTTATTCAGAATAATTCTGAGATGTTTTTCGTGATCAAAATTTCTCTTTCAATAAACGAGAATATCATCAATAAAGGCTATGACAAACTTGTCCAAAAATTCATGGAATACTCGACTCTTGAGATCCATAAATATTGTTGGAGTATTTGTCAGTCTAAACGGCATTACTACAAACTCGTAGTGTCCGTATCTCGTTCTGAAAGCCGTCTTATGAATATCCTCTTGCTTAATCTTTAACTGATGATAACCAGATTTCAGATCAATCTTTGAGAATACTCTAGCTCTTTTGAGCTGATCAAAAAGATCATCTATTCTCGGCCAAGGATACTTGTTTTTCAGAGTTAGCTTGTTTAGCTATCGGTAGTCGATACACATTCTCAAACTACTGTCATTTTTCTTGACAAAATGATTGGTGCTTTCCAAAGAGAAACACTAGGTCGAATAAAACCTAGATTAAGTAACTCTTGCAACTGAATCTTTAACTATTGCAACTCTTTCGGGCCATCCTATACGGCACCTTTGAAACTGGAACTGATCCTTGTTCAAGATCTATGGTGAACTGCACTTGCTTGTCTGGTGTACTCCTGGCAAAACTTCAGGAAATACATCTTTGAACTCTTGGACTACAGCTACATCATCGATATTCTTCTCTTGGTTTTCATCTTTTGATGAGATAAACTAGATATGCTTGCACATCTTTTCTTTTCAATAATCTTCTTACTTGAATTGCCAAAATAATCGACGTCCTTCTTTTACTTCTCTCAATTCTGAAGAATAGGGTTGGCTCTTTTCCAAGGGATTGGGAAGAAATCTATTTTTGCTTGTACCGAATGGTGGCAAAATTTTCAGTTAACCAATCCATTCCCAAAATGATGTCTACGTTCCACATTCGAATTAGATTTTGGGTTTTGGCTGACATCTTAAGGGAACCAATCTCAAATTTTAGATTGGGGCAAACATGCGTGACTGAGGTAGGTTTACCTACTGGGTTGACAAACATGGATTTTTCACGTTGTTTAGGGTGCATTTGATGCCAATTATTCAAAGAAAACCATGCTTGATTTGAGCTTTACTGCAAAAAGTGTTGTTTACGAAGATTTCACACTTGTTTGGTAGTTTTGATTAAATCTCAAAAAAATGAAGACCAAAATAGAGTGAAAGGATCTTGTAATATCGTAAAGGAGTTTGATACGAGAACGTGGGAAAAAATAGAGGTCAATTCAGAGTTCGGATGAGGGAGAACGGACCGAAACAAAAAAAGTGCGCAGCCGGGAGCTATTTTTGGCGTGCGGCCGCGCCCGCTACACATGAAAATCAGAATCTGGAGCAGTTTGGTGCGCGCGGGATAAACTGCCGGGGTACAAACCGCGTGAGGAAGAAGGAAATTCCTTCTTGGGCGAGCGACTTCGGGCGCGACTTCGTGTGACGTGTCTCTTACCGTCCAAAATACGTTTTTGATCCATTTTTCTCTCATTTTCGGATTTTGACCTTCAAATAAAGATTATGAGTTGGCAGTTGTTGGAGCTTGAATTTGAAATGGAGAAAAAAAAATGCTAGGGTTTTGGACTAGCTTTTCTGATTGCATGGCCAACTCCATATCCAAAGCTCGATTTAAAGCTTCTCAATAGGTTAATGCATCGACTCGTACAACCCTTATCTCTTGACGTAGTCTGGCTCGAAAGAGCTCAGACATCTTCTCATCCATGTATACTTTATTTTGAGCGAAACGATCGAGATCACAGAATTCTCAATAGAACTCGGGTACCGACTTATTTCCTTGCTTAAGATTGGCAAATTCATTCTCCTTACGTTTATGATACTTCTTGGGACATACTTCTCAAAACGTGCATTCTTGAACTGCTCCTACATCAAATTCTCTAGCTACTCGGGGTATACGTCCTCTGACGAGCTTCCCACCAATTATCCGTAGATTCTTTAAGGTGATAGGTCATGCACGTAAGACGCTCTTGATTGATACAACGAAGAAACTTAAAAATTTATTTCTAACGATTTAATCCACTCTTCAGCTTCCGACGGATTTCCTCTCCCGTCTAGAGTTGGAAAATTTTGGCGAAGAAAAGAATTTGTTCTATCCTTCTTTCAGGCTGAGGAGACGGAATAGGTTCTTGTTGCGCTTCTTTTCTACCTTATTTCTTTTTTTCTAGAAGGCATTCTAATTAACCAACTCAGGGTTTTTCCGAAGAATTTTATTTTCTTTAAACGGATTAACACTTTCTTGATTTTAAAACTTAATAAAATTCTTATTCACATCTTTAGCACATAACATGCTTATCATAAATAATGAATCAAACGATTCACTCTCATCATCATACCATCAAATTATCAAAAATTTAACTTGAAGGTTTAAGCACTTTCACATATTAAGCTTTAATATGAAAGCAGTTACTTCTCAAAATACTAGTTCCAACCATGGAACTTAACATTCAAGTAAATCAAATCTTATCATAACATAATCACTTTCATAACTTAACTCAATAATTAAGCAATAGCACAACAGCTTAGCTCCATAAACTTTTCTCATATTGGCATTCAACATTAAAGCACTCAGCTTCCTAATTTCTTTCTTAATCATTCAAACAATTCGCAAAATAACCTAACTTACTTATAACTTTTGGCAAAGCAACTTACTTCTTAGCTTATATTCATAAAATTCTCATTCCTCAAATTCTAGCTTCATCTTGACAATGACTGTCAATCTTACTTTATGCTTAACAGAGCATCATAACTTCTTATTTTTCTTAAGCATATAAGAACTCATCAACTGAACTAATGACCGCTTTAGTCATTCTTTTATGTACTGAAAAATTTTTCTCTTTGAGTTCTTTTCAAGATAAGAAATCTTTCAAAAGATAAGTTATTCTTATCTTAACTGTGATGTTCTAGCATCACACTAGCATAATAACGATGGTATAAACTACTATTCTGATACCGAAAAATCTAAGGTTAAAATATGCATTTATTTATCACTCACATTTCCGTATTTATACTATATTTTTTTTCACGCTCTCAAGATTGGCAATATTAAAAAGGTCGACTCTCTATTGCTCATCCTTGCAAAGCTTTTCTTCTTCTTTTTTTTAAACGCATCATTGAAATCTACACTATCAACTTATACATCATCTTCTTCTGATACTTCTTCTTTTCACGATCACATCTCAGCCCAAGGTTAGCTTGAATTCATCTTCAATATCCGCAACCGGCGTCGATGAGAAATTGACCTCGAAACTTGACTTCCGGGGAGGAAAACGTCGAACCCTAGCTAAGCAGGTTATCACTTCAGGAGCTGGATCATCGTCGAGGTCGTCATA
Organism: Agastache rugosa; assembly: GCA_031470985.1. Taxonomy (NCBI): domain Eukaryota; kingdom Viridiplantae; phylum Streptophyta; class Magnoliopsida; order Lamiales; family Lamiaceae; genus Agastache; species Agastache rugosa. Next base: position 25,490,408 of record CM062608.1, read on the forward strand.
TTATTATCCTCCTGATACGATCAGAATGATCCTGTTTCAAGCTCCTTTGCTATAACGGAACAATGGAAGCGAAAGAAAAACTTAAGATTCAGAGGGTTGAGAATACGAAGGACCCTCGAGTACAAAAAGATTTACCTCCGCATGAAGTGCTAAAAATAAATCAAATCCTTGCAATAAAATTTTTTGAGGCCAAGACTTACGCATTTAACTAAACAAGGAATTAACAGAATTAACAATCCGAGAAGTAGGTTGGGTAATGATAGAAATAAGGAAGAAATAAGATTATCCTGAAGTATCGGCTTCGACATATGCACTTCTGAGATATAATAAGAAGGTATGCAGAGAAAAGGATCAACGAACGTCGGACGAAACGATCGAAGAACAAAACGAGCAACGAACAAAACGAACGACAAAAATTCTGGCCTGCCCTACCCAGCCAGCGACCGCTGGGAGTCAGCCGGTGCCGGAATCCAACCGGCGCTGGGTTGCCGCGCTGAAACTTCTCTTTTTTTTCATACTTTAAGCTATGTTTTCACTTTTCGATACTTATTTTAATTCTCTTCTTCATACTCATTTTTCTTCAGTCGATTTCATCTCGTTGTCGCTTCCCAATGATGTCTCGCGTTCGCATTACTTTCCAAAAACAAACAATCGCCTTGCTTTTAATTAATTCATCATCTCCCTTATGAAAGCTCGTCACATAAAGGATCTCAAGCTCATAAGGATGAGCAAGAATTTGATTTAGGAAGTTCCAAGAAATCAAAATAAATTGATTAAACTTGAAAGAAACAAACTTATAGATAAATCTGCACAACTGTAGCAGATTGAAACTGAATGTCAGAACAGAATACTTAGAAGCAGGGGATGCACAGGGTACCAGTAGAAAGCCACGGATGTCTAGTTTCCAACCCAATGGATCTAAATTCCGTTAAACGAGCAGGAAGTTATGGCCTCCGGAGTAAAAGGTAGCAGAACTGCCACCGCCCAGCCGCCACTGGAATGCATCTACCGCTGCCACCACCATTCCAGCGGCCGCTGGAACTGAGCCGACGCTGGATTCCGGCAACCGCTCAGAATTCCAGCGACCGCTGGGGTGCTGTTCGCAGTTTCTTCCTCAGCGAGCGCTGGTCTTCAGCCGGCGCTGGAAATTCGGCTGAACGTGTTTCCTTCCATTTTCATGTATTTGACGAGATTTCTTTCTACTTCACTTGCTTTCCAACGTTCTTCTTCTTCGATTACGCTTCATCTTAATTATTCTAACACTTTCTCGACATTAATTTTACTTCATTTTACTTTGCTTTCTTCATTTCTTTATGAAATGATTAAACCAAAATTAAAACGACGAAGATAACGACAACTCGGAAATTTATCAAAATGACCTCTTTGGCCATACTTCTTCATTTTTACGAAAAAATTTGCCTCTTCGAGGGCTTTTACAAAAATCTAATAAACCCTAATTCTCGATGAATGTTTTCCCAAGGCTCGGAAAAAATATAACAATATATATATCAAACATATATCAGCTTTAAACTTTCATAATATTCTCTTTCTTTACTTTCTAACTTTACTTCATTATGAAAGCGGAAGATCCATATTACTGAGTTTCTAGCTATGTGGGTTGATCAGGTCCACATAACAGTCCGTCAGTCACATGGAACTTCAAATTTTAAACTTTTAAACATTGGAAACTTTTAAATGCATACCTGGTTTGCCGGATGAGATGAGGTGCTGGACTTTTGTTGTTGTTCAAACTTGACTAGTCTAGAATTCAAATCCGACTAGACTTTAAGAAATATCGACTTAGAGCAAACAGAACTTAGAGCAATTAGACCTTGCTCTCGACTAGTCTAGGATTTCAAACTAGACTAGACTTTTAAGAAATAATGACTCAGAGCAGACAGACCTGCTCTGATACCACTCTATCGCAGCCCGGCTTAGAAATTAGATGACAAAGCCGGTGGGTCCCACGACTTACACAATTTATGATTGACAAAAGGATTAAGATAGCGACCCGGCTATCAGTCAAGAATATCGAAAGACAACTCATGCTCAACCATTCATTAAACTTAGGGGATTTAAGATATGCCAGACTTGAGATTTATGGAACGATCAACTGAGTTCAAGAATAACAAACATATCAACGAATACGAACTCATCCAACCCTGAAAACAATAATCTTATCAACAATTTTAACGGCAATTGGACAATAATTTAAGAGTTGATTTTCAGGATCAAGAAAACACGATAAGAAAAACAGTTTCAACTCAACGAAATTCTAAACAACGTGCAACTGATATATATATATATATTTAGGTCGACCGGATTCAAAAAGAATTAACGAACAAAGTTTGAGATTTCAGAATTTAATCAACTTCATAAATTTATACTAAACTTAAACATCATAATCTTGCAGCGGAAAAACGAGAGAATATATGTATGAAGACATATACTCTAGGTCTAAGCTTTTCAAATACAACTCTTAAACATCAACAACAACAACAACAACAAGTCCGTCCAGCACACGATCATCTTCATCCCAGCTAACCTGTACATTTTAGAAATAACATGCAGGGCTGAGTACAAAGTACTTAGTGGACACATGCCAAAATAATTTTGAAAACTTGCTGAATACAGCTATAAATTGGACTTGCCGGAAAACATAACACAAGGATTATCTCAAAAACAAACTTGTGTATGTTCAAAGAAAAGAATATATATCAGAGTATGTACCACGTCTACAATAAAAATAGTGCTGAGAAGTAGGCCTCATTCTCAAACACTTGTAATCGTCCACTCCTTTCGGAAGGGTCCCGATTACAAAATAGTGTACACAAATCCTACCTTGCGAAGGACCGAATTCATCTTTTTTTGGTAGACAGTATCATACAAAACTTAAACATTTGGCAAGCCAATTACTTTGAAAACATCACATATATATATAATCATATATATATATATATATATATATTTATATATATATATATAGCATTCATCATTTCTTTGTTTAGAAAGCCCACCTGATAACTGAAGCTTTGGACTTAACCTTAATCGATCCTGAATCCTCGGATTCACACTTCCGCTCGCTCCTTTATTTGAAATAGAATTTACGAATTCAGAACGAGAATTAACTACTATCGAATAAACGAATTCGATATTCTTAACTTCTAATTTACTTCGAAATTCTACGTCAAAACTCGACTAAACTTGAGAATTTCTAAATTAATTTCTTAAACGCTGTTAATCTATCTTAACTCATCATTAATCAAAATCACACTTTAACATAACCATACATTAATTATTATTTATCATAATCGACAAAGTCGATTTTAATCTGTCTAACGGATTCAGAAAATTCTTAAATTAAATTCACTCACATTTTCCAACATTATGAACATAATTACACATTTACTTTACCCATTCAACTCGATTAAACATATAGACTCCCGACTCGGAAAAATCAATCAAAAATAGAAAAACTTTATTATTTTGAATTAAAAATCCAGAAAATCACAAAATACTTAATTTTTATTAAGAAGTTCATAAATGCAATTAATTTCTTAGTTAAAATTCAAATAATAATTTATTTTTCTTATTTAATATTCGGTCCTTTTTAAATTAAGGCTTCTAGAATTCTTTTCTCTTCATTTTCATTTCTAACATGCTTATATAATTAACATAAGTTAAATTCCCCAATCAATTTCATTCAATTAATCATAAAATTAAAAACCCTAATTCAAGAACCCTTATTTCGATTTTCTAGGTTTCTAGGGTTATTCAAGCTCTCTTTTGATTAATTCTTGATTAATCAAACATCATTAACATTATATACCATCAAATCAACCATTACTTGATTCATACAACATCACATTTCAAAACCCTATTTTTAACCTTAAATATTTCGAAAATTTCAAAATAATTAGAAGGGTTGGGAATTCAAACTTTGTTCCAGCATCAAACATGCTTAGAATAATTAGCTCAAGTATAACATCAATTTCATCATACAACACATGAATCAAAAACCCCAAATTTTTCATAAATTTCGAAATTCTCCAAATTAGGGTTAAGGTTTGCTCATGCTTGATTTAATCACATATTTGATCTTCTAAGCATGAAATAAATATAATACATGAAAATCAAAATCATCAAACCAATTTCTCAAAATTCCCCCAAAATTTTCGAAATAATAAGAGGGATAAAAGTGATTATTTAAGCCTTGATTCTTAAGCTAAGAACTTGGAAGATCATAGATCTAACCTTAGTTAATCACTTGGAATTGATTTGCTATACTTTAATCTTTAACTTGGAGCTTGATTCTTTGATCAATAATGAAGTGTGTGTGTATATGTGTGTATGCGAAAATGAGAGGAAAGTGAGAAGGAAAAGATGAAGATGATGACCTATTTATAGCATAGGTTAGAACATTTCAATTAAAATATCTTAGATATTTAGTGAATAGTGATTAGATTAATTAATTAATTAAATTCTTAATCAATTCAATTAATTAACAACAAACTAATCCTTAACCAAATCTCAAACATCTCAACATAGGAAATTCAATTAGGGTTCACGAACTCTAGATAAAAATTTCATAGAAAGATTCGATGAACTGAATAGTTTTCAAATAGATCAAAGCTAAAAATTTAAGTGATAAATCACACAGAAAATCACTTAAATAAATTAAATTCATCTTCTTGTCAAATAAAAATAAATTAAAACTCATTTTTAAGGCAAAATATATCTGCCGGATAAAATTTTCAGAAACGAAAATTTTTCTTTCTCTGAAATCTTATCTTTCTTATTAAATTAATTAATTTTAATAAGCAAGAAAGACGGGAAACTACAATATATATATATATATATATATATATATATATATATATATATTCTTTTGAACATGCACAAGTGTGAAAATATGTTCGTTAACTCCTTTTGAGATCAGCCTACTTGATATATATATATATATATCTTGCTTTCTTGATCTATAAGTCAGATCGTTGTTTTCATGTCATTGAGTCGTTGATTTCATTTGATGGAAATTATTGATCTTGAGCTGATTTAATTATTCTATAAATGCTTAATTTGTTGATCGTCGCATATATCTCAAGTTAAATTTATTTTGAAAATGTTGAAGTCGATTGTTGGTTGAGTTGATTTATCCTTTGTGGTTATTGATAAATAGCCGGGTCGCTATTAACTTCCTATGTTAATCATAAATTGTGTAAGTCGTGGGATCCACCGGCTTTGTCATCTAATTTCTAAGTCGGGCTGCGACATTTATATAGTGTGTACTACAATTAATATATTACGTATATCATATTCGTAATCGTATGTGATATCATAGTTCGTATTCGTATTTATTACTTGATGTTTTGGGTACAATTTTATGATGTATTAATACGATTTACGTAATGCATCTATATGAAATTGTAAATGCACATAATAGGAAAAGATTCATTACCACAATTAATGCATTACGTATATGATATTTGTGCATTACATTGTTTATATTTTACATTACATTGTGTATTTTTCCTACATGCAATATCACTCATTGTTATCGTTGTTTTGCACTGTATTGTTTAAATTTATGCATGACATTGTGCATTTTTTTTCATACAGTATCATTCATTATAGCACGATTTTGCATCTCTAAATAATATAGTTATAGTTTGTCAGACGCAATATCACAATTAGACGCGATATCACAATTAATGCATTACATATATAGTATTTGTGCATTACAATATTTAAATTTATGCATTACATTTTAGATTTGTTGATACAATAATACATCAACTTATAATGCATAAACAATATTATCGCAATGCATTAATATTAATAACGCAATGCATAACTCTAAACACCGAACTAATTATCATTATGTAAATGGTATTTGTGTGTTACATTGTACAAATTTATGCATTATATTGTGTATTTTCAAGTGAAGGTTCAGACAATAAATTTTGATGAATGTTTTAAAATTTTCTAAATGACGGATTGACCCGACCGTCGTTCAACCGCGCAAAATAAATTAATAAGCCTATGCCCACGGCTAGATAGCTAGCGGTAAGAACAGGGCCGATCCACAGGGAATTGATCGTATCTTTCTCTCATTCTTACTCCTCCGGTGTTACAAAAGTATTGGTCGGGACTGTCACTGTCTTGGGCACGATAATTGAAAAACTAAACTGAAACTAATCAAAGAGAATAAATTAAATAACATGGTAAACCTGGACAAGGCTTGAATCATTGAACATAAACACTCACTCGGTCATTGGTGCAAATTTATTCACTACATGCATGCATCAATCGGTTATAGAAAAGAAATGATGTTGCCCCCAATTGTCACGCGTCATGCACAACACCACCCCATTTCCTCATCTGCCCATATGATTAAGAGCCACCCCTGAGACCCCCAGGCGTTCTCTCCTAGCCCTAGACAACCTTCTACGAAGACACTTCAATAGAAACCTTGCCCACTGAAGCATTACGAATGAGGCAGACCCGAAACAGCCATTCCTCGTGCCCAAGAGCACGGACAACTCACCCACACCAGTCATACTTTCAGATGCAAGGGACACCCTATGCATTGACCCTGAAATTATTTGTGATCTAGACTCCCTAGTTAATTAGTGATCAATTAACTAACCATGTTTCCCAGATCGTATTGGATTCAGACCTAGTGCTTTGGGAACACATACATGCAGATCATTACGCCCTCATTAGACCTCTCGAGTGTTACGGTTCATGTTCAAATCATCTTGCCCAATCCAGGCTTAAGAAATTTAGCTAGACATAATTAAAACAACGACCAGCACAAAATAAACAAAGTAAGAGATGCTTCGATTAAACAAAGGAAAAACTTACGATAATGTTGAGCATAAACTCTGGCCAAAAGTACCAGCAGAAAACATAAAACGGAAATATTAAAGCGTTGCCCGTAGGACTTGTTTGTTCCTCACCACTCTCAGAATTCTAATTCCTTCCCGACGACTACTGAAAATTACACAATATATAGGGGAGTTGCTAGGGTTTCCGCCCTCCATGTCTGCTGAGCTGGGCTTGATCTGGATCAGATCTTCTTTCCTTAATTAGTCCTGCCCAGATCTGCCTTCCTTTCTTCAACCAATCAATAATCAATCAGTGATCAATTATCAATCAATCACCAGCTGCTGCACATCTCCTCGATAAGGAAGAGCGGATTTCTTTCCTTTTTTTCTCTTGTTGTCCCGGAACGTTCTTCGCCCCTACAGCAACACCCTTTTTGTCTTGCCCGGTAGCTCACTCGTCTTGCCCTTGATCTCCATGTGTATAAGGTTGGATTCCGTGCGGTACTTGTGTTGGTTACACCATCCGTACTTAGCAGCTCCGCTCATTAAATAGGCCTTGTTGCTCAAGTTGCTATCTCCAATCTGGTGCCCAGAACGCTAACTTCATGCCTCTTTCACGGAATGCACCTTATCCTGCCCAGAATCGCACTTGTACTGCCCTGCACACCCTTCCTCCAAATTGTGTCCTCCCAGACACAAACTAACTCGAAAAGATGCACAAAGACTCGATCTAAACCTAAATAGAGACGCGAAAATGAGCACAAATATGGGCTCATCACACTCACACACTTTAAGCACGATTATCCTCAAGCGTGTACTTCTGATTTGCCCATGACACAACGAAATAGAAAAGACTCAAGGACAAAATCAGCATGGTCAGAGTATCGATCAATTTGGGCATTATAATTGACAAAACACAAAGCAAAAATCTGAAGGGAAGGGAGCATGAAAACCATAAAATAAGTCAAGATTGGACAGTGAGCATAAGGATTTCCTCACCAACACTCGTCACTCATGTGTTTAGGTTCAGTGTTTAACGCTCAAGACATTCATTGAAATGGTCACACTATAAGCTTGCCTGCCTTCTACCGTCTCCACCATCCTTAGACTAGATCTTTGGCACTTATCATTAGGTCTTATTCTGGGTTGTAATGTAGGCTTAAGGCATTTGGTAAGAAGTATTTATGGAACTAGGCTTTTTGGTCTTAGTGAACTCAGCCTGGGCAAGATAATGCACCAGATTTTACTTCTTTATGCCTTTGTTCTCGGGCCGTAGCACAATCACCCTGGGACTTCTTATGATATTCATTTTTTCTTGAGTCATTTCTTTTTCTTTCCTGACACTTCTTTTATTATGGGCATGCTTTGCATCCCTCGTTATTTTTCAAGTGTCTTGCCCAACTCTGATTACTACTTGCTCTCCTTCTTCTCTTTTTCTCTTATATGCTTTCTGATTTCTTATGACCGGGTAGGCTATAATTATCAGGGCAATTTTAAGTCAATTGAAAGAATTATCATCAAGCTCAAAAGGGCTAAACAAAATACTAGAGCAGTAGGGTAGGCAATTTTTAGGCTCTGAGCTCAGTGAAAGAAATTATGCCTAAGTCATCTAAGTACCTAAATCATGTCATTAGGGTCTCAACAAGAATGCATGCAAGTTCTAGTGACTTCCAAATCAAACTGTCAAAAATCACACAAGAATGAAAAGCTGTGTTGGGCATAATACAACATTTATAGCTCAAATCCTCACAGGGTGTTGCTCATAGTCCATTCCGTCATACTTATTCACATACAGAATGCATATACTCAACACTGTTCATCTTGCCATAATTTAAGTTTCAACAATTATCATGCCTTATTGACCAAAACTCATAGCATGCTGACCAACACATACAGAGAAATGAAAATAAAAACATTTTGACAGAGGCCCTCCCCACTCACGCAGTTTGCTCTGGGAAAAGTGGTTGAGTATGGAAGGGTTACAGACACACAACAAAACAAATGGCCTTCCCACTCACACACTTTGCTTTAGGCAAAGTGGTTGAGTAAAAAGGTCATCACACAAACAGACAAAACAAAATAAAGACTGACTCAACATAAAAAAAATTGACTACACTAACACTAGGGAGGCTAACAGTATTAAGAGGAAGGGGCTCCAGGAAGGTACCTGAAGTTGACATGGGCAAAGTAGGCCCGTTGGGCATCACGTAGTTCCATAATAAGTTCCTCCATCTTGGCTAGCCGCTGCACCACCTCATCATCCTTGCCCGCAGAGATGCTGCTCCTCGACTTTTTCTTCTTGACCTTAGCAGTGGGCAAGACCTCTGTTGTGGTCTCCTTTTATTTTCCCTTCTTCGAGTAGTCGATGAAGACGAGATTGCCCACTGAAGGAATATGAATATCCTTCATGCGCTTGAGTGCTTCCAAATTGAGGTGCTCCTCGGGCATAGGCTGGAGATTGGCTATGTCGCTCTTCATGTCCATCCCATGGGGATAAACTATTACAAAGTGCCCACAGGAGTACCGCTGCCCAGGCTTGGTGACCACGGATCTAAGGTGCTCGGCCAGGAAGGCTGCAAAATTTAGCTTCACCTTCTTGTGCATGCACCATAGGATGTATAACTCCTTGTTGGACACGGAGTTCCCACTGTCGATCTTGCCGTACAGGTTGTAGGCAAGAATCCTATGGCACACACGGAGGGCATTGCTCTTGAGTTGGTGCCCCTTGCTCTCCTGAGACCTGTAGGAGTCCCCATTCCCAATGTCCATCTAGATCTCCTTCCACTTGTCGTTATCAAAAGTCGGCACCCCTTTCTTAGCCTCTTTATATTCCTTCTTCTGAGAATCCTTCAGTGTATTCATGCCTAAGATGTGGTTCAGTTCGTTGATGTTGTGTTCCACCTCATTTCCCAGGAACTTAAAATGGATCAAACAGGGCCCCGAATCTGGGTCAATGAACACCTCCACGTCCTTGTACATCTTCCTCACCAATTTCTCGTAAACTATCATAGGCCAATCCAGAAATTTCCCCCACCCAATTCCGTCAAACAACTCCCTAACTTCTCAGGCTACCCCCAACTTCTCAAACCCTTCAAAATCCAAAACCCTAGGTCTAGCAATATCTCTCGGAGGAATATTCCCCGCTGGCACCTTCGTTTTACTGATGGCGGAGGTGGGTGTCTTCCCCTTGATCATCCGAAGTGGGGTTGCATCGATGGGTTTCTTGCGCCTGGTGTTGAGAGGTTGCTCCTCCTCATCGTCCTCCTCATCTTCTTCGTTCACTGCCGACTGCATCTTGGCGGTGGAATTAGCAGGGGTTTCCTTCTCCGCGGATGAAGATTCTGCCGGTAACGTAGACCCGGTGTCAGACGCCACGGTCTTCGCCCTTTTCGACGACCCTACGTCAGCGGCGGTCTTTCTCTTGGTCAGCGTTGCGGCCTCCCTCTGTGCTGTTACTGCTTTGGGTTGCTGTTCATCGCCTTCAACCTCCGTTGCTTGCGGTTGCTCCTCGAAGAACGAGGGGTTCTCAATTTCCATGGCGATTTGGTTAATGTCGACGGGAGAGGGGCTATCCGACATAGCAGACTTGGTAGTGGTAGGTGTTTTGGGGACGTTCTCCATGGGATTACGTTTTTTGGTGGGTGGGTTGGGTGGTGAATTTTCGTCCGAGGTGAGATCGATCTTGGTTCCGGTTGGGACTTTTCTGAGTTTGTTTTGGGGGCGACTGGAAACTATGGTGAGTGTGGCGGTAGTTTTGTCGATGAAAGAGAGAGAGAGAGAGAGAGAGAGAGAATGTGGAAGGTTGCGGTTAGAGTGTGTGGGAGAGTGGGTGACGTGACGTGGTTGCCCTTTGTTGGGCAAGTTTCTCTTCTTCCACTGTGTCTTTTTCAATGCTTTGTTTGGACGTGTCATCCCTTTCTTCCTCTTGAATTACCTCGGGCAAAGCCTTTCCACTCCTCAATGTCACAGCATTCACATGGGCCTGGTTAATCTCGACTTGGGCAGGTAGTTCTCCTTGTTTCTTCTCCATGCGTGCGACAGCCTGGGCAAGATGTGAGAGTTGGGCGTTGATATTGGTCATTCCGCCCCTAGTTTCTACTCTGAATTTCTCAAATTCCTGCTGTGTCTTGAGATTCTCCACGGCCATCTTTTCAACAATATCTCTTAATGAATCGCCTTTATGCTGATCTCTATTATGACCATGATACTGTTGTTGTGGCTGTTGAAATTGAGGTGGTGCTTGATAGTGGTTATTCCTATATCTCAAATTTTCATTATACCTCCATCCTGGATTATAAGTTTGAGAATTTGGGTCAAACCACTTCTACCCATTATTTCCATTCTGTTGCCCAACAGCGTTCATATCTTCTTCTTCAAACCATGTAGGGCATTGGTCAGTTGCATGCATTGTGGCCGAACATACTTCGCATTTCTTCACTGCTTTCTTCGCTACTGATCCAGAAGTTGTGCCCATAGCAGCGGTCATAGTGCTCATGAATTTTTCCATTTGAGTGCACAACTTATCGTACTTTTCATCTCCCTGAGATGTAGTGGCCGTAGTGCTAAACTTCTTCATTTCTCCTTCATCCCTGGCCTTCTCGGCCATCTCGGTGAAAAGCTTAAATGCCTCACTAGGCAACTTGTTGAGCACGGATCCTCCACATGCTGCGTTAATCCAGTTCCTCTCCGTTGGCCTCAGACCGGTAACAAAATATTGGATAAGGTCTTGGTCTGGGATTCTGTGTTGTGGGCACTTGGCCAACAACTGCTTGAATCTTTCTTTATAATCATACAGAGATTCCCCTGCCCCCATCTTGATGGTACTGATTCTCTTCCTTCCGTTCTGTATACGGGTAGCAGGGAAGTATCTTTCAAGAAATCTCTGCTGAAGCTGCTGCCATGTAGTTACGCTCCCCTCGGGTAAGTTATACAACCATTCTCTTGCTCCGTCGTGAAGAGAGAATGGAAATGTGAGTAGTTTTACATAATCCGCAAAATTAGGGTTATTGGCCGCAACTCTACGTACTGTCCCACAAGCCATTTCAAAATCCTGAAGATGATGTTGGGGATCTTCCTCTGGCATATCACTGAACTTGGGCAAGATCTGAATCAGAGAGTGTTTCAACTCCCAATTTCCAGTGATTTCGGGTAATACTATGCCTGACGGCCTCAGATTTAAATTGTCTGGAAACATCATTGCCCTGAGGGTGCGCTCTTGCGGTTGTTGTTCACCCATGATTTCTTCCTCGTCTGACTCCTGGTGGTCAAAGTAATCATTTTCTTTCTCAGAGTACTCTTCTTCAAACTGATTACTTTCTGCTTGGCTACTTCTTTTGGCTGCCCTTATTGCCCTTACCGTTCTTTCTAGCTCTGGATCGTACAGCAAAGGTCCGAGATCTCCTTTTGGGTTTGGTACCCAGGACATACACGAGGCCCAGCCGCCTCCTTCACTCAAGAGAAAAAGTTACTGGAAAATCAATTCCCCTGTAACAGCGCCAATTTTGATGCGGCCGTTGTTCAACCGCGCAAAATAAATTTATAAGCCTATGCCCACGGCTAGATAGCTAGCGGTAAGAACAGGGTCAATCCACAGGGAATTGATCGTATCTTTCTCTCCTTCTTACTCCTCCGATATTGCAAAAGTATTGGTCGGGACAGTCACTGTCTTGGGCACAATAATTGAAAAACTAAACTGAAACTAATCAAAGAGAATAAATTAAATAACACGGTAAACCTGGACAAGGCTTGAATCATTGAACATAAACACTCACTTGGTCATTGGTGCAAATTTATTCAATACATGCATGCATCAATCGGTTATAGAAAAGAAATGATGTTGCCCCCAATTGTCACACGTCACGTACAACACGACCCCATTTCCTCATCTGTCCATATGATTAAGAGACACCCCTGAGACCCCCAGGCATTCTCTCCTAGCCCTAGACAACCTTCTACGAAGACACTTCAATAGAAACCTTGCCCACGGAAGCATTACGAATGAGGCAGACCCGAAACAACCATTCCTCATGCCCAAGAGCACGGACAACTCACCCACACCAGTCATACTTTCAGATGCAAGGGACACCCTATGCATTGACCCTGAAATTATTTGTGATCTAGACTCCCTAGTTAATTAGTGATCAATTAACTAACCATGTTTCCCAGATCGTATTGGATTCAGACCTAGTGCTTCGGAAACACATACATGCAGATCATTACGCCCTCATTAGACCTCTCGAGTGTTACGGTTCATGTCCAAATCATCTTGCCCAATCCAGGCTTAAGAAATTTAGCTAGACATAATTAAAACAACGACCAGCACAAAATAAACAAAGTAAGACATGCTTCAATTAAACAAAGGAAAAACTTACGATAATGTTGAGCATAAACTCTGGCCAAAAGTGCCAGTAGAAAACATAAAACGAAAATATTAAAGTGTTGCCCGTAGGACTTGTTTGTTCCTCACCACTCTCAGAATTCTAATTGCTTCCCGGCGGCTACTGAAAATTACACAATATATAGGGGAGTTGCTAGATTTCCGCCCTCCAAGTCTGCTGAGCTGGGCTTGATCTGGATCAGATCTTCTTTTCTTAATTAGTCCTGCCCAGATCTGTCTTCCTTTCTTCAACCAATCAATAATCAATCAGTGATCAATTATCAATCAATCACCAGCTGCTACATATCTCCTCGATAAGGAAGAGCGGATTTCTTTCCTTATTTTCTCTTGTTGACCCGGAACGTTCTTCGCCCCCACAGCAACACCCTTCTTGTCTTGCCCGGTAGCTCATTCGTCTTGCCCTTGATCTCCATTTGTATAAGCATGGATTCCGTGCGGTACTTGTGTTGGTTACACCATCCGTACTTAGCAGCTCCGCTCATTAAATAGGCCTTGTTGCTCAAGTTGCTATCTCCAATCTGGTGCCCAGAACGCTAACTTCATGCCTCTTTCACGGAATGCACCTTATCCTACCCAGAATCTCACCTGTACTGCCCTGCACACCCTTCCTCCAAACTGTGTCCTCCCAGACACAAACTGACTCGAAAAGACGCACAAAGACTCGATCTAAACCTAAATAGAGACGCAAAAATGAGCACAAATATGGGCTCATCACGGATTCAATGTGCAATAATACATTAATAATAAGTAGAAAATGATGTATTAAATTTCACAACTAGATATGTCACATGTGAATTGGTATTTTAAATAAAAATAAAATCATTTTATTTTTGTTCAACTTGATTTGTCATATCTAGTTGTTGATTAATTTTCTGTTATGCACCAACGTTGCTACATCATAAGAAAACATAAAAATGATAACTAAAAGTACTAAAACTTGTTCTGAATTATGAACTCTGTGCAGTAAAACATGATTTATGTAAGAGGTCTAATTAATGCATTAAATTACTATAGTTAATGCATTACAATATTGTTCACAATGCATAAAAACAAGACCAACGATATCTTCCATCACCACATCGATGAAGTCGACGATGACAATGCTGATGATAATCTAAGCAAGACAATCATCGTCTACAATATCAATGTATTGCAGATCTGGGAGAAATGAGAGAGACGTAGAGAGAGAGAGAGAGAGAAGAAGAAGAAGAAGACCTTGGAGGTGGTGGCGATTGCGGCGGTGGCGGTTCCTTTACAACAGCAAAATATATGTTGCAGATGTAGAAGGGGAGGGGGGAGAGAGAGAGAGAGAGAGAAGAAGAAGAAGAAGAAGAAGAAGAATAATGAAAATAGAGCGGCAGTGATGGTGGCGTCAATGGTAGTGTCCGGCGACGGTGGTGGTGGTGGTGTTGGGGAAGAGAGGAAGAGAAGAGGGATGGATGATCGAACCAGAGAGGGATAAAATCTGAGAAACTTACCTTCCGTATATTGATTGTGACGTTGTAATTGTTGTACTGTTATACTCCTAGTGTGTCAATTCTCTTATGAAAGGTGCATAAGTTGTATATTGGAGCGGGAGTTATTATGACTATTGGATGATGGTGATCTAGGATCTAGATTAGTTCCTATTCCTCATATAAGGGGTGGTTCTTACCAGATCCATACCCTATATATATATATATATGGTGTGGATCTGGTAGGAACCCTCTCTTATATGAAAAATAGGAACTATTTACCACCCTTGATTACCAGCATCCAACGGTCAGGTTAAAAGCCGCACAAAATAAAAATCCAACAACTACTCTACAGTTTTCTAAAGGAATCAACAAGCTAGGGGTAGAAAAGTAAAAAATAAAAAATGTCCAAATCAAATTCACATCCTTCGTTAGAAAATAGAGAAGAATCTGCGTTAAGTCTCAATCCCTTTTCACTATTTCTCTTCCTTTCCTCTTCGCTATTTCTCTTCATTTCTTTTGTGGGTTTTTACACGTCGTCGATCGCCGATTTTGTCCAGCCAAAAACAAAATCAATTCTTGCAGGCGTATTTTATTTTGTTTTAATTAATTTTTTTATATTCTTAATCAATTATTATTTATAAGTGTGCTGTACAATTCTACAAGGAATGCATGTGATTTTAAAGCTCTTTTTCATATATTTATGATGTGTTTTTATTAGATTTTGCATCTAAAAATTTGATTTACTGAATTGTAGTACCCCGTCTTTCTTAAGTAATTAAAATAATTAACTTAATGAGAAAGATAAGAATTTTAGTAAAATAAAAATTTTCTTTCCGAAAATTTTACCCGGCAGATATATTCTACCGGAAAATGAGTTTTAATTAATTTTTATCGTCTCGGTTAATCTGAAATGAAGAAGTTTTTACATTTATCAATAGATGATAAATGTTTAGTCATTAATTGACAAGAAGAAGAATTTAATTTAATTACTTGAAATTTTACATAATTAATCGCTTAAAAATTTAGTTTCGGTCGATTTGAAAATGCTTCGAATCTCCGATTCTTTCTGTGAGATTTTTATCTAAGGTTCGTGAAACCTTAATCTTAATTACTGTGTTGAGAAATTAGAGAGTTATTAGAAGATTAATTAGTTATTAATTAATTGAATTAATAACTAATTAAATGAATTAACCAAAACTTAACAATTAAGTTAGATTAAAAAATTAAACCTACTCTACCCTAGGCTGTGCATGAGAGATGCATAAAACTCTCTCATCTCTCATTTCATACGCACACACACAAACATAACAGCTACCTCTCTCATCTCTCTCATCTCTCTCAATCTCTCGATCTCTTCTCTCTCAATACAAACACCATTCTTTGATCTCCAAGCTTCAAGATTCAAGTTCTTCATACTACGTACCTATCATCTTTAATCACATAAGTAAGCTAAGATTTCTATCTTCCAAGCTCCTATGTTTTTTTTTTCATGGTGGAAGATCACATATATAAATATATATATGTCGAAATTTTGGAAAAAAATATAAGAAGTGATTATATGATGTTTGTGTTTTAGTATTAGGTTTATATAGTGATTATATGATCATTGGTATGATTAAATAAAGCATGAAGAACCCTAACCCTAATTTTTGGAGAAAATCGAAAATATGAAGAAATTGTCAAATTTTGATTCATGCATTGTTTGATGTTATGATCTTCATGAATTATTCTTATAATATGTTTAAAAGATTAAATATGTAATTAGATTTAAGCATAAGAAACCCTAGATCATAATTGAGAATTTTCGAAAATAGGAGAAAATGAAGAACACTTGATGCATGAATTGTATGATTGATTTAATGATATAAATGAGTTTAGTTAAGTATTTTAAGAATGTTTCATGTTGGAGGTAATTAAAAATTTCCAACCAATTTCATTTTGAGAAAATAATCGATTAAATAAGAATATAAATTAGGGTTTAATAATGTAATGTTATAAGATGAATTGGATGATTCAATTAAAGATATTTGAGATTAATGAAGTATATTAGATCAAGAGATAATGAAAAATGAGCTTGATTAACCCTAGAAACCCTAGAAAATCGAATTAGGGTTCTTAAATTAGGGTTGGAAGATTAATACTTAATTGAATAAAATTAAATGAAGAAATGAATTTAAGATGATAATTAAGTATAATAGAAATTAAAACGAAGAGAAAATAATTCTAGAAATCCTAAAATTAAAACTACCAAAAATTTAATAAATAAATAAAATATTAAATAAATTTTAATTAAGAAATTAATTGCATTTATAAACTTCTTAATAAAAATTAAGTATTATATGATTTTCTGGAAATTTAATTCAAAGTAATAAAGTTTTTTTTTATTTTGGTTGATTTTCCCGATTTGGAAGTTTATATGTTTAATTGAGTTAATGTGTGTATTAAAGTGTAATTATGTTCGTTGTGATGAAATAAGTGTGTGGAATTAAATTGAGAATTTTCTGAATCCGTTAGACGGATTGAAATCGATTTAGTCGATTATGATAAATAGTAATTTATAAATGTTAATGTTGTATGAGATTTGATTGGTGTGATGCTTGATGAGGAATTTAGAAAGATTAAGATAGATTAAGAACGTTTGAAAAGTTAAGATAGGAATTCTCGAATTTCGTCAAGCTACGGCGTAGAAATTCGAATAGATTTTCGTTAGGTTTATCGAAGTAGTTATTCGATAAAAGATTTACGTTCTAAAATTCGTTATTCGCTTTCGATTAAAGGAGCAAGCGGAAGTAGAAACGGAGGCGTGAAGTGAAGGGTTGAACTCGTTAAAGAATTAAAGTTTAAAGCTTAAGATTATCAGGTGGGCTTTCTAAACTAAAATATGTGAAAAGCATGATATCGTATGTTTTACAAAGCTTTGATACTTGCCAAATGATTTTTAAAATGTTTAAGTATGTTACCATCTACTTCAGAAAGACGAATTCGGTTTCACGCAAGGTGAAATCTGTGTACACATTGGTAATCGTGCGCATTTCTTTGATAGACCGGTTATACGTAACCGTGAGTCTTTCGTTGATATGCCGATTACAAGTGATTGAGAAAGAGGCCTCTTTCTCATCACCATGATTTATTTGTAGATATGGTTCATACTGTTATAAATGTCTGCAGACAAATGATTTTGAGTAAAGAAAGTATTTTTAGCATTTTACGAGTTGTTTTACAGAAAATCCTCGTATTATGTTTTCCGGCAAGTTTTCAAAATATAGCTATATTCAGCAAAGTTTTCAAATGTTTTCGGCATGTGTTCACTGAGTACGTAGTACTCAGCCTTGCATGTTATTTCTAAAACGTGCAGGTTAGCAGGGATGTAGATGACGAGGGCTGGATGGATGTCGGTTGTTGTTAAATGTTTGATAAGTAAAGAGCCTAGGTTATATGTCGTCATACATATAATCTCTCGTATTCCGCTGCTATGTTAAAATGTTTTGCGATACTATAATGATGTTTTGAATTCTGGATTCTAGAATTGAACTTTGTTGAAGTTGTTTAAACCCTAGAGTCGAATTATGTTTTGATAGTCGAACTCTTTTTGTCAAAGTTGTTTGAAATCTAGTCTTGATATATATATATATATATATAATTAAAACTCTATTCCATGAAACTTTGTCGAACTTGAAACATTTTTCTTTATCTTGTTTTCTTGATCTCCAAGTCATTCCGTTATATTCTTGGTCATTGACAATTATTTGGTTGATCAGGTCTATTGATTCCGAATTGTTTTGAGTTTCATTTGCTGATATGCAAGTTGTTGTCAAATTCAGTTGATCGTCTTATTGAACTCAAGTCATGCATATCCTAAATATCCTGAGTTTGATAAAACGTAGTTAAGAAAAACGAAGAGTGGAAAGTTCGTTGAGCGTTTATAAAGAAGCGAACAGAAATATTACAGGGATGAAAGTCAGAGATCTCTCAACATCAGCGGTCTCTCAAAAATATTACAGGGAATGAAGTAAGCGACCGCTGAGAAGGAGAGAATGCTGGGAAAAATTACAGGGAATGAAGTCAGCCATCGCAGCGAGTCAGCGGCCGCGGAAGAAGACGACGCAGCGGCAACAGGGAGCTGAGCGACCGCTGACCCAAGAGGGTCAACCATGGCTGAGCTCCAGCGACCGCTGACCCAAGAGGGTCAGCCATGGCTGAGCCCCAACGGGCGCTGGCTTGGGCGGCCGGGGGTTCTTCGTCCGTTCCGTTCGTCATTCGTTTTGTTCTTCGATCGTTTTGTCCGTAGTTCGTTTCGTTGTAGTTCATTCCGTTCTTCGTTAGTTAGATTGTTATTAGACTATCATTAGTATAAGTTCGTCATTTGTTTTATTCGTTTCATTAGTTATTCGTTATCGTTAGTTTAATTCATAATTATTTAGTTAGGGAAAAATGTTCCGATGAAGTAAATCATCTCAAAAGAAATTATGAGAAAGTTTATATATCAAGATGATATTATTCATCTCTTGTTTTATAAAGAATGAAGAGCTAATTAAATTTAGCAAATAAATATATATAATTTCTACTGGAAAAAAATTTTTTTTTTGGGTGATGAGAATGCATCGTTTGGTTCATTGATGATGATGAGCGTGAATCATTGGATTCATTAAAATTATGATGAAGTTTATATGCCAAGAGGATGCTATTCCTTTCTTGAAATGTTAGGAATGTATTAGCTAAATTTTATTTAACAAAGATAAGTATGAAAAAAAAAAATATGTGTTCTTGAAATATTTTTGTGATTATAGTAATTATATGATATGAATGAATTGTTGATTCTTTATCTATGATAATAGTGAATTGTTTAAATTGTTCATGATGCTAATAAGAAGTTAAATTATGGGTTTACAATGTATGATGATGTTTGTGAATCTTTGATTCATTAAATAGTATGAGCCTGTTAGATGTAATTGAAAGTTTTGATAAGCATGAGTGGTAATGAGTATGAATCGTGCGATTCATTAAAAGTACGATGAGTATATTATGCATTAAAGAGGTGATAAGAAAATTTTTCTAAGTTCTAAAACCTAGAAAAATTTAATTCCTTTAAAATACATTTAAAGAAAGAAGAATTTTTATTAAAGAATAAGACTTTGTTAGAAAGAAAGAATAATTCGAATGAAAATCCTGGTTAATCAGAAAATGCCACCAAGAGGTAGACCAAGAGGCCGAGGTTGAGGAAGGGTTGAACATGAACCCGAAAGAGAACCTACCCCACCTCCTCCTCAACCCGAAAAGAGAATAGAAGAATTATTTTTGCGGCAACATCCTCCAACTCTCGATGGAAGAGGAAGTCCTTCAGAAGCCGAAGAGTGGATTCGTGCGCTGGAAAGAATTTTCCGTTTTCTTCGATGTACGGATCAAGAACGTCTTACATGCATGTCTTACCAGCTTAAAGGATCTGCAGATTACTGGTGGAAAGCTCGTCAAAGGGCATATATCCCTGAACAACTGTAGAACCTGACGTGGGAACAATTTAAGGATGCTTTGTTCGAAAAATTTGTTCCTCGAAGTTATCGAAAGCAAAAGGAGAATGAGTTTGCTAATCTCAAGCAAGGCAAGAAGTCGGTAGCCGAGTATGATCGCGAATGTTTTGATTTGGCACGTTTTGCTCGAGATAAGGTGGACACAGACGAGAAGATGGCTGAACTTTTCCGAGCAGGTCTTCGGCAAGAAATAAGAATTGTTCTGGCCAGTCAAAGTGCATTGTCATATGCCGAAACTTTAAACAGAGCTTTGCATATGGAATTGGCTATGCAGCCAGATAAGTCTTCTCAGGCTTCAGCAGCCACGCAAGTTCAAACCCCAGTGACAGTGGCAAATCCGCAATCATCAAACCAAAGTCAGAAACGAAAATGGAATTTTGGAAATCAACCTAGTAAGAAGCCCTGGCAAGGACAGCAAGGCCAACAACGTCAGCAACAACAGCAATTTAATCAAGGACAATTCAAACAGCCTTTCGTCAATCAAGGCAGTTCGTCTCGAGCTTATCAAGGAATGTCTCCATGTTCCAAGTGTGGCAAGATGCATCAAGGGATATGCAAGGCTGGAAGTAATAGCTGCTATACTTGTGGTCAAGTTGGTCATTATTCGTATCAGTGCCCAACTAAGCGCAAGGAGCGGGGAGGAAGTAGACCAACTTAGAACCCGCCTCAGAGACTGAAGGCAATAGAAGTTGTTCCTCAGCAACGGCAGCAGCAACGAAATCGCCAAGGGCCGCGATTCCAACAAAAGCAAAAGCAACCCCAGCAATTGAGAATGGAACCCCAGCAGCAATATCAAAGGGTTTTTGCTCTTGATCAGAAGCCGTTCGACAAAGATCAAGGAAATTTGACAGGTATGGGTCAATTAAATGACGTACCTGTTATAATTCTTTTTGATACTGGTGCATCGCATTCATTTATATCAGATGCATGCGTAGATAATCTTGGTCTTAAGATAGAACGTGCTAGTCAAGACTTGAGAGTAACTACACCGTTAGGTAAATCTACCTCAGTTACTCGCATCTGTCCTAATATAGAGATTGAATTAGGATCTCTCAAGATGTTAGCGAAAACCCTAAATTTAATTAAAATGTGGGATGTAGATATTATTTTGGGAATGGATTGGTTGACCGAGAATTTTGCAAGCATTCAATGCAAGCAAAGGCAGATTTCATTTCATATGCCTGGTCAGGAACCAACGCTATTTTTCGGAATAGAAAAAAGTTATAAAAAATCGCCGATTATTTCGGCAGTTCAAGCAAGAAGGGTATTGAAAAAGAAAGATGTGAAAGCATATCTTATCTATCTCAACAAGAATGAAGATAAGGAGAGCAGCATTGAAGATGTAGCTGTAGTAAAAGAATTCCAAGACGTATTTCCAGAAGTTTTGCCAGGATTGCCACCAGATAGACAAGTAGAGTTCACAATAGATCTGGAACCAGGATCAGCTCCTGTTTCCAAGGCACCATACAGAATGGCTCCAAAGGAGTTGCAAGAATTGAAAATTCAACTGCAAGAGTTACTTGACCTAGGTTTCATTAGACCTAGTGTTTCTCCGTGGGGAGCACCAATTCTGTTTGTTAAAAAGAAGGATGGTAGTTTGAGGATGTGCATCGACTACCGAGAATTAAACAAATTGACCTTAAAGAATAGATATCCTTTGCCGAGAATAGATGATCTATTCGATCAGCTCAGAGGAGCGAGTGTATTCTCGAAGATTGATCTAAAATCTGGTTATCACCAATTGAAGGTTAAGCAAGAAGATATTTCCAAGACAGCTTTCAGAACAAGATATGGCCACTACGAGTTTGTAGTAATGCCATTTGGTGTGACAAATGCTCCAGCAGTATTTATGGATCTCATGAATCGAGTATTCCATGAATTCTTGGACAAGTTTGTCGTAGTTTTCATTGATGATATTCTCGTGTATTCAAAGAATGAATTAGAACACGAGGAACATCTTCGAATTGTTTTGGAAAGGTTGAGAACCGAAAGATTGTATGCCAAATTTAGTAAATGTGAATTTTGGCTAAGAGAAGTACATTTCCTCGGACATGTTGTATCTTCTGAAGGAATCAAAGTTGATCCTTCAAAAAGTACAAGCAGTTCAGGAATGGAAAGTTCCAACCACACCACATGAAATTAGGAGTTTCTTAGGTCTAGCAGGCTATTATCGGAGATTTATCGAGGGATTCTCCAAAATAGCTAAGCCAATGACCCATCTCCTGAAGAAAGAATCAAAGTTGAAGTGGTCAGAAGAATGTGAGGAAAGTTTCCAAGAACTTAAAAAGAGATTGACCACTGCCCCAGTGCTATCAGTTCCAGATTCGGATAAAGATTATGCTATTTACACAGATGCATCAAAGAACCGACTAGGATGTGTCCTGATGCAAGAAGGAAGAGTTATTGCATATGCTTCTAGACAACTTAGACCTCACGAGGTAAACTATCCAACTCATGATTTGGAACTAGCAGCAGTAGTACATGCTTTAAAAATCTGGAGACACCATCTTTATGGAGCGAAATGTGAAATCTTCACAGATCACAAGAGTCTCAAATATTTCTTTGAGCAGAAAGAATTAAATATGAGACAAAGAAGATGGCTCGAGTTAGTTAAAGACTACGATTGTAAATTTCCTATCATCCAGGGAAAGCAAATGTAGTCGCTGATGCGTTGAGCAGAAAAGGGAAATCGGAATTTGGATTTCTTCTAACTCAAGAGAAAGAACTCATTAAAAGTTTCGGAGAACTGAGGTTAGAAGTAATTCTACCTCCGCAATCTGTTGAGCAAATGATTGCAGCCATGGAAATAATTCCAGACCTAAGATCAAGAATTTCCAATGCTCAAAGAAAGGATGAGAAATTGGAAAAGTTACGAATGAAAATTCGTCAAGAGAAAGATGAAAATTTTAAGGAGACAAGAGATAACGTTCTCCTATTCAGAGAAAGACTTTGTGTGCCAAATGATGAAGAATTAAGGAATGAAATCATGAGCGAAGCTCATGAAACTCCTTATTCAGCTCACCCTGGAGGTACCAAAATGTATCAAGATTTGAAACAAACATTTTGGTGGGAAGGAATGAAAAGAGACATAGCTTCTTTTGTGGAAAGATGTTTAGCTTGTCAGCAAGTAAAGGCATTGCATCAGAGACCCTATGGGAAGCTACAACCTTTAGATATTCCAGAGTGGAAGTGGGATAAAATTACCATGGATTTTGTAACTGGGTTACCTAGATCCAAACGAGGGAATACAGCGATATGGGTAATAGTGGATAGATTGACAAAATCTGCACACTTTATACCTATTCCCATAACTTATGGCACAGATAAGTTAGCTCAGCTGTACGTACGAGAAATTGTGCGATTGCATGGAGTACCTAAGTCGATCACTTCGGATCGAGACTCAAAATTTACTTCTCATTTTTGGAGAAGTATACAAGAAGAATTAGGTACCAAATTGAACTTCAGTACGGCTTTTCATCCTCAAACGGATGGTCAATCAGAAAGAACCATTCAAATCTTGGAGGATATGTTGAGAACTGTTGTTCTAGATCGAGGAAGTCAATGGGAGCAAATTTTACCTCTTGTTGAATTTGCTTACAACAACAGTTATCAAATGACGATTGGCATGGCACCATACGAAGCCCTTTATGGAAAAAAGTGTAGATCTTCACTCCATTGGGATGATGTGGGAGAGAGGAAAATATTAGGGCCCGATTCAGTGGAAGAGATGATAAAGATTGTGCGTCAAATCAAACAAATAATTTGATGGTCCCAAGACGGATACCTTGGTGTAGAGAGGGGGGGTGAATACACCAAGGTTTAAAAACTTTTCCAATTAAAACTCTTTTGAGTGAGCTGGCTGTGTTCGATCCAGCTGGAAGGCAGCTTGATCGACACAGCTGGCTGTGTGCGGAATGTGGTGGGATTTTGGAAAGTCCGTCTGTTGCTTCAAATATATTGCAAAGCTTAGTTTCTCTTTTCAGTTAATCAGTTTATGCAGCTTGAAATAATGCTTATGAAGGGTTAGCTGGATGCATAAATAAACATGAAAGAACAAAGCAACTTAACGTGGTTCGGAGAAACTACTCCTACGTCCACGACCAGAAACCTCTGGTAATCCACTAAGGATACCACTGACTTTTCGCGCAGTCAGCAAGCGTTGCAGCTTAGTTCCTCAAGCTGGATACAAGTTTACGCGTACTGTATCGAAACGTAACCAGACTGTTTACGGGCACAGCTGAAGCCTAACCTGTAGTTTACGGGTACTACAGAACCAACACTCGAATTACGCGCTTCGAGCAGGCGTACCTTTACCTAACCTTTTCTGGGTTTGGGTTTGGGGGGGTTTTCCAACTATGAACGAGTTCTTACAATTAAGAACAATGAGTATGATGAACTCGTTCAAACTAGGCTTAAGATGGGAAGGATTATATGCCTAGGTACTTGTGGGAGAGAGCTTCAGCAGTCTGAGAATAAATAATCACTCATAAGTATGAAGGCTGCTGGATCTTTGAAGCTTTTCTGAGAGATCTTTTGATCTTTGGTTAGACTTCCTTCAATGAAGTATGTTGATCTCTCTTGAATATATTCTCTCGTCACTTCTCTTTTTCTGATGATGAAGAAGACTTCTATTTATAGGGAGAGATTAGAACTAGCCGTTGGAAAGAGCCGTTCTGAATCTCTACCTAACTTCTGACAGGATTGACTTGTCTTCTTCCTTGATTTCCTCATAAAGCAATCCTAGGTTTGACTTCTAGGTGCTGAGGTGTCGAGTTCCTAATGGTCCAGATCAGATATGATTTTATCTCAAGTTGACTTCGACTCTGTTTGTGCTTTGGTGACTCGAGCATCTCGAACTCGCCGGATCATTGACGCCGAGTGAGTCTTGAACTTCGCCGGGTCTTGACGTATCTGTTGAGTTGTTACACGAGCCGGGTCTTTCCTACGTTGTGTACGGAAGAACTTTATCGTCTTGGATCCGGATAACGTTACTTCTCACTCGACTTTGCTTACCTGCCGTGTACTCGGTGGGTCTTCTTCGTCTTCGGCGATTCCACCGAACTTAGAAATTCTATAAGCTCAAACGGTGAAATTTGGAAAAACACTTGGGCTTGTGCAAACATCTACTCGGTTGGGGTCAGCTGGGTTTTGGTATCACTTCAAAACTCTATTAATTTTCCCAACAATTTCCCCCTTTTTGATGATGCCAAAACCCCAAGTTGGAAAAACAAAAAATTGCTTCCCCCTTAACAGGAAACGGGGATTCAATGAATTAAACATTCACAGCAGGTAAACATATTCAGAGCCTGGACAAAGAGAGATTGTCTTCAGGTTGATTTTGATAAAATGAACTTTTCATTAATAGGAAGAATTTTTACAATTATCTAAATACAAAAGTTCTAAAAGAATAAAATTCCCAGTTGGCTGGGTCTTCAGCTTTGCTGCTTCCTTTGTTCATCAATTTGATGGTCAGTCTTTAGACCATATCTATTTAAGATGAACTCTTCCAGCTCCTTCCATTCAGCTTGATTCTTCGACTTTGAAATTCCTCTTTCACCAGCCATTGATTAATTTCTTTGATGATTTGGGCCTTGTCAGGAAGGTTTGTTCCAGCTAGAAATGGAGGCTTTAGCTGTTTGACTTTTGGAGCCTTCAGCTGGAAGTTGTTACTCTTGGCATAGAGGGCAATTGATCTTGCCATCATTGGATCTGTCTCATGAAGTTCGAGGAAATAGTCCTGGAAAGCGACACGGATCCATGCCTTTGAACTGATTCAAGTAGTAGAATTCTTTGATGAATTCTGATTTGCATCTTTCCCAGTTTTTATTTATATCATCTGGGTTCTTCTTGTCAGCTGAGGCTGCTTGGATTTGTTTCTTCTTGGCTTGCCTGTAGCTCTGCCTTTTCTTCTTCTGCTTTTTCTCAGCAGGCTTGAGCGCTTCAGCTTTCTTCTTAACAATCTTATCCAGCTCTTGCATTTCTTTTCTTTGCTCGTTGTGGAAGTTACACAGCCAGTGATAGTCTTTGTATTCTTCAGGCTTGTGTCCACATGCTTTGGCAAGAGCAACCATTTTCTCTCTCCATGTCTCTTTGACAGCTTTGGCTGGAGCAGTTGGCTCTGTCTCTTCTTCATCCAGCTCTTTTGCAAAATCGTCGATTTCCCTCTGTATTTGCTGCACAGGTTCTCCCTTAGCTGCAGCTTCTCTCTCACTTGTTTTTCCAGCTTCATTCTGATCTTCCCCCTTTTTGGCATTATCAACAAGGGAGGTAGAGAGGTTGGCAACAGTTGCGCTGAGCTTGGAGAGAATACCTTCAACATCAGCGATCTTGACTGAGTTGTCAGCTGTGACGAGATTCAGCTGGGCATTCTTCTTGCTTCCGGCTACGGGCGAGCATCCAGATCTTTATATAAGTTGAAGAGTTGGCGGATGTCAGAGCTGTTGGAGAGAGTGGTCTTTTTGAGAGCTTCCAGCTGGCTTGAAAGATTTGCAATGTCGTTAACCAGTGGAGCTTGAAGGTTTGAGATGATCTCAGGGACTCTCTTCTCTAGATGAATTGACTGATCAATTTGTTGAGAAACAAGAGATTGTTTGAGATCTCTCGTCGGTGCTTTCTGCGGATTGAGAGCGAATCTGTGAACGTCGTCAATGGACAGTCCATTGCTCTGGACTTGCGACTCTATAGCTGTGATGCGCAGAAGGGTATCAACATTTGATTTGAGTCTATCCTGAAAAAGGATTTCCTCGACTTGTTTGGCAATCTCGTCTTTCATTGCATCAGAGAGCTCAACAGGATCCGTCTGGGTTCCGGATTCGGCTTGGCTGGGTTTTACTGCCTCGATCTCGACCAGTGAACGAGTGTCATCGGCAATTGGACTCTGTGGGGCAGCTTCCTCTGGTTCAGTTGATGCAACAGCTGGTTCTTCAATGATCATTACCTCAGCTGTTTCAACAGGTACAGCTTCCTTGGTAATCTCAGCTGAGACTTCTTTAGAATTGTCAGCTCCAGAATGTGTCTCCCATCCCGCTGCTATAAGAAGCTTGTTGGCAGATTCCCAGACTTCAGCTGGGTGTGGCTTGGGGTATTGCTGAGACACTTCTATAATTCCTCTGATGAGATCATTCTGGTGTAAGTATGCATCCTCCAGGCTTCCAAAGCCAAAAGTGTGCTGGAGGCGTGCTTCATCGGTCTTCAATTTCTCAAAGGAGAAAGTCTCTATCAGCTGCTCATTCTGGTACCAAGTTGCCATCTTGGTAGCCAGATAGAACTTGAGGTCTCCAACTTTGACTAGGGCAATGGGCAGGTGCGCCAGAATTGGATGCTGAGTTAGAACACTCTTGATCCCTGCAATGCGCAAGTCCTCGTACATGGCTTCCATAAAGGCTGAGCCAGTAGAGTTGAGAGAAGGAGAGGTAGTGGAATCACTCTCTTCTGATTCTGAGATGTTTTGAGGAGCAGGTTCAAAAGGGTTCTCAATTGGCTGTGAAGAAGTATCAGCCAACTGCGTGGGAATTTGAGCTTTGGGTGATGGTTGTTTTGGGGGTGAGCTGGGATTCGTGGAAGAGGGTTCAGCATGGGTATCAGCTGGCTGTGAAGGAGCTTCAGCCAGTTGAATATCTTCCTGCTCTCTTGCAGGAGATGGCTCTTTGGTTGGAGAGCTGGGTGGAGGGAAAGGCTGTTTCGGCGGAGAGCTGAGAGGAGGTGAGGGCTGGGGTGAGCTTCTTGGATTATCCAGCTCATCCTCTGAGCTGGATGACAATCCATCATTCAATCCCATCTCGGCCAGGATGTTTGATCCGTATTGATCGAAGGCCGACACTGGCTGTGGGGAGAGAATCACCATAGCTTGACTTGAAATGACAGCTGTTCTCTTTTTCTTCTCAGCTGGACCTCCAGCTGGTTTAGGGTCAGCTGCCTTCCTCTTTCTTTGTTTCTTCTCAGCTGGAACTTCTGCCTCTGATCCTTCCAGCTGCTTCTTGCCTTTACTCACAGCAGGCTGCTTCTTCAGAAGATCATTGACTTGATTTATTCTTTGGAAAAGAATCTTCGTTTCAGGAAACGGTTCTGAATCAGCCCACTTTACTGTGTGCCCTTTCACTGCTTGCTCTATTAAGAAAGAAATTTTGGAGCAGAGATACAGTGGCTCTGAAGCTGAAAACGTCGTCCTGGTGGAGCTGAACTTTATCTTCTCTGACTCCTTGACCAGTCGGTTGAGTAGGAAATCAAACCAGTTGACGTTTGCGCCTTTGATCATGGCAATCATCGGCTTGAGTTTTGGAATGCTGATCTCTCCTTGAGATCCAGCTATCCCTAAGATGCATTTTTGAGTAATATCCAGCAGCAGCCTGTACTTTGGCTTGAGCAGGAGCTTTGACATGCTTGCTCTGTACGGCTCTGGGGAGATAAGCATCTCTCTGCTGAGGAATTCATCCACTTCTTCACGGCTGTAATCATCTGGGATGAATCCTCCTTCTCTAGGTAGGTTGAACACCTTTCGTAGCATCTTATTGAGTTTTATGGTGACGGTAGCTGTATCAAACTTTCCGTCTTCGCCTTTGACACTCATGTCAAATGAAGATGAGTAGAAGCCGTCTTCGTCGATAATGTTGAGGTAGAACAGTGCGGCATCTCTCTTTAGCAAAAGCTTGGGCATGGAGGTTGCCCACAGCAGGAGACCGGAGTCTGCAACTATATCCACCATCTCTTTTAACTCTGAAACATGGAGGTTGGATGTGGACAGAATACTCTCAAATGATAGCTTTGTCATTAGAGCTTCAAACTGGTTCATCCCTGCGATTGATTTCTTGGGCGCCATTTCTGCAACTTGGTGAATTTGATTGAGCGAAGATCTTGCAGAAAATAGATGAGGATTTTGAATCTTTGAACTTTGCAGAGATAAAGATGAATGAAGAAAGAATTCGCGTATCTTTTCCATATATATCAACTGCCATATAGGATCTACGGTTGAGATTGAATCAGTTGATATTCTGATCAACGGCTGGGAGAGATTCACTCATCACGTTTTGCTGACGTGCTTTCGGCGAGTGTATTACAACCGCGCGTGAGGTATTTCAAACGTTTGACGTTCTGCCTCGATCCTGCCGTGCTACAGTCCTATGCAGACTTTATAATTAATGCGATGGGAAAGGAAACTTATCAAACAATTTAACTAAGGAATGTCTGTCCGCTTAACATATGAATTCAAAATAATTGGACTTTATATAGCATATTCCTCAGAGCAATTATTGCATGAGATGCAGACCGGTCAGCTTGGACACAGTATCCAGCTGATATCACAGCGGTCTTCTCCTTTGCTTGATTGACAGTTCTCCTCAGCTGAGAGTCTGGAGAAAAGCTTGATTTTCCTTCAGCTGAGTTCCCTTGAGCTTTGCGACTGATGTCCAGCTGAGCTTGATTCCCCTTCATCTGGGTAATCCTTCTGGACTTAACTTTGGGATCCAGCTGAGTTTGTTCCCCCTCAGCTGGATGATTTTTCTTCATCTGGATTGAGCGGTCCAAGTGATCCACACATCATCTTGATTTAGATTTCAGCATGTTGTGCTTTTGCGTGACTTTTCCCAACAATGGATTCTTTCAGATGTTTAGATATCTCTTGGATGCTTTCATGTCGTCAGCTGGGTTAGAGGATCATCTTGATTTTCCTTCTGGATTAGGTTTTCCTTCAGCTGGTGATTCCAGCTGAGCTTATTTTGGAGAGTGCATCCTGCTGGGTATTCTACTTGAATTTGCACTCATTCCAGCTGCGTAGAGTTCCCCTTTGATTTGATAGTAGGTGGCTATTTCTTCAGCTGCATCCTACATCAGTTCATTTCTTTGTTGAGATCTCAGTTTGTATAGCAAGTAGACAGCTGTTCCAAATTCAGCTGATTCAAATGCTGCTTCTCTAATCATCTCTTGAGACCAATGTACTCAGCTGTATGACTGGCTGAATCTTCAGTTTTGTATCCAGCTATTTTTATTTCACAGCTGGTCCCAGTCAGCTAGCTGGGTTTCTTTTATTTTCTTCATCGGTTGATTCAATAAGATGTTTCAGACATCTTAATCAGAGCAATCATCCTCATCTGAGTCGGAGAAGGAGATTTGATCATCATCCTTTTCGCTCGATTCGATCCTTTTATCTTCTCTCCAGGAGAATGACTCAGCTGGGTTGCTCTTTGGGTAGAGTTGCTTGTCGTGATGAACCTTCACGATATTCTTATACTTTTCCTTGCTTTGTTCCAGCTGATTAATGCTTCGTACAAGCATGGCAACTTCTTCGTTCAAATCTTCTTTGCTCATAAATCTGAGCTCTTTGTTGGTCCTTCCAAGCTGAGCTGATTGAGCTTCTTTTCTCGGCTTGATCTTCGACCGTTTCATTCATTCGGCTGGATGAATCTCTGCTTGTGATCCCCAGATCAAATTCATTTGCCTTCAAGATGGAGAACAATTTTTTCGGTCTCCATGCCGCCAAGATCGGTTCGCTTTGGTGAACCACTTTGTGTGTACACCATTACGAGAGAGAGCTGAAAGAACTTTCAAGTTCTTGTCTCGAACTGTATATTTTCCAGTTCGGATCGTCTCGATCTCGATGACGAGGTTGGAGAATCTGAGCTCCATTTGATCAATGGACTCATAGGGGAGTTGCTTGAAATTGTCGAATTTCTGGCATGCAACTGAGAATTTGTTCTCTTGAATTTTCTCTGAGCCGTCACACAGCTTGGCTAGAGTGTTCCACATCCCCTTAGCTGTCTCGCAGTTGATGATCTTGCTGAGATAAGAGTTCGTCACCGTTGAGGAGATGACGTTGCGAGCGTAGCTGTCCAATCCAGCTTGTCTTCTTTCTTCTGGAGAGTACTCCCTTTTGGGCTTCACAACTTGCCGGAGTACTGGTTCAGCTCCAGGTAAGGTTTCTGCTTGTCTTTCTGATTTCATGATGATGATGGGTCCGTCAGTGATAACATCCCACATCATTTCGTGATGCGCACTCAGAAAGCTTTTGAGACGGAACTTCCAGATCTGATAATCATCGACAGAGAATGTCAGAAGATTCCTGCACAAGGAAGATTCCATGACAGTATGCAATATAATGACTTTAAAAAGATTTTGAAACTTTGAAGGATCTGTTCAGTTGACCACTATCAGCAAAGAGGCTGACTTGACATAGATACAGTGATCTTTTGAACCACTGCTCTGATACCAATTGATGGTCCCAAGACGGATACCTTGGTGTAGAGGGGGGGTGAATACACCAAGGTTTAAAAACTTTTCCAATTAAAACTCTTTTGAGTGAGCTGGCTGTGTTCGATCCAGCTGGAAGGCAGCTTGATCGACACAGCTGGCTGTGTGCGGAATGTGGTGGGATTTTGGAAAGTCCGTCTGTTGCTTCAAATATATTGCAAAGCTTAGTTTCTCTTTTCAGTTAATCAGTTTATGCAGCTTGAAATAATGCTTATGAAGGGTTAGCTGGATGCATAAATAAACATGAAAGAACAAAGCAACTTAACGTGGTTCGGAGAAACTACTCCTACGTCCACGACCAGAAACCTCTGGTAATCCACTAAGGATACCACTGACTTTTCGCGCAGTCAGCATGCGTTGCAGCTTAGTTCCCCAAGCTGGATACAAGTTTACGCGTACTGTATCGAAACGTAACCAGACTGTTTACGGGCACAGCTGAAGTCTAACCTGTAGTTTACGGGTACTACAGAACCAACACTCGAATTACGCGCTTCGAGCAGGCGTACCTTTACCTAACCTTTTCTGGGTTTGGAATTGGGGGGGTTTTCCAACTATGAACGAGTTCTTACAATTAAGAACAATGAGTATGATGAACTCGTTCAAACTAGGCTTAAGATGGGAAGGATTATATACCTAGGTACTTGTGGGAGAGAGCTTCAGCAGTCTGAGAATAAATAATCACTCATAAGTATGAAGGCTGCTGGATCTTTGAAGCTTTTCTGAGAGATCTTTTGATCTTTGGTTAGACTTCCTTCAATGAAGTATGTTGATCTCTCTTGAATATATTCTCTCGTCACTTCTCTTTTTCTGATGATGAAGAAGACTTCTATTTATAGGGAGAGATTAGAACTAGCCGTTGGAAAGAGCCGTTCTGAATCTCTACCTAACTTCTGACAGGATTGACCTGTCTTCTTCCTTGATTTCCTCATAAAGCAATCCTAGGTTTGACTTCTAGGTGCTGAGGTGTCGAGTTCGTAATGGTCCAGATCAGATATGATTTTATCTCAAGTTGACTTCAACTCTGCTGTGCTGGTGACTCTGAGCTGTCTCGAACTCTGCTGGATCATTGACGCTGAGCTGAGTCTTGAACTCTGCTGGGTCTTGACGTACAGCTGAGTTGTTACATGAGCTGGGTCTTTCCTACAGCTGTGTCTGGAAGAACTTTATCGTCTTGGATCTGGATAACGTTACTTCTCACTCGACTTTGCTTACCCTGCTGTGTACTCAACTGGGTCTTCTGCTGTCTTCAGCGATTCCACCTGAACTTAGAAATTCTATAAGCTCAAACAGGTGAGCTGGAAAAACACTTGGGCTTGTGCAAACATCTACTCGGTTGGGGTCAGCTGGGTTTTGGTATCACTTCAAAACTCTATTAATTTTCCCAACATAATTAAAGAAGCACAAGACCGTTAGAAGTCTTATGCTGACATCAGGAGATCAGAATTAGAATTCAATGTGGGTGATAAAGTTTTCTTGAAAGTTTCGCCTTCAAGAGGAATTCATCGGTTTGGTGTTAAAGGAAAACTTAAGCCTCGCTACATAGGACCATATGAAATTCTGGAAAGAATAGGTCAAGTAGCGTATAAGTTAGCTTTACCGCCAAGTTTTGGAAATTCACATAACGTGTTCCATGTATCTCAGTTGCGGAGATATATGTTTGATCCTAAGCACGTTATTCATCGAGAAGAAGTAGTCCTTGAACCAGATCTCGGTTATGAAGAGAAACCTGAAGCGATTTTGGATCGGAAGGTCTAGCAGCTTAGGAATAAGTCGATCGCGTCAGTAAAAATCAAATGGAGGCATCACGGACTAGAAGAAGCAACATGGGAGTTAGAAAGCAAGATGAGAGAAAAGTATCCCGAACTCTTCCATGAGGTAAGCAAATTTCGGGACGAAATTTATTTTTAGGGGGAGAGAATGTAGTATCCCGTCTTTCTTAAGTAATTAAAATAATTAACTTAATGAGAAAGACAAGAATTTTAGTGAAATAAAAAGTTTCTTTCCAAAAATTTTACCCGGCAGATATATTCTACCGGAAAAATGAGTTTTAATTAATTTTTATCGTCTCGGTTAATCCGAAACGAAGAAGTTTTTACATTTATCAATAGATGATAAATGTTTAGTCATTAATTGACAAGAAGAAGAATTTAATTTAATTACGTGAAATTTTACGTAATTAATCGCTTAAAAATTTAGTTTCGGTCGATTTGAAAATGCTTCGAATCTCCGATTCTTTCTGTGAGATTTTTATCTAAGGTTCGTGAAACCTTAATCTTAATTACTGTGTTGAGAAATTAGAGAGTTATTAGAAGATTAATTAGTTATTAATTAATTGAATTAATAACTAATTAAATGAATTAACCAAAACTTAACAATTAAGTTAGATTAAAAAATTAAACCTACTCTACCCTAGGCTATGCATGAGAGATGCATAAAACTCTCTCATCTCTCATTTCACACGCACACACACAAACATAACAGCTACCTCTCTCATCTCTCTCATCTCTCTCAATCTCTCGATCTCTTCTCTCTCAATACAAACACCATTCTTTGATCTCCAAGCTTCAAGATTCAAGTTCTTCATACTACCTATCATCTTTAATCACATAAGTAAGCTAAGATTTCTATCTTCCAAGCTCCTATGTTTTTTTTTTTCATGGTGGAAGATCACATATATAAATATATATATGTCGAAATTTTGGAAAAAAATATAAGAAGTGATTATATGATGTTTGTGTTTTAGTATTAGGTTTATATAGTGATTATATGATCATTGGTATGATTAAATAAAGCATGAAGAACCCTAACCCTAATTTTTGGAGAAAATCGAAAATATGAAGAAATTGTCAAATTTTGATTCATGCATTGTTTGATGTTATGATCTTCATGAATTATGCTTATAATATGTTTAAAAGATTAAATATGTAATTAGATTTAAGCATAAGAAACCCTAGATCATAATTGAGAATTTTCAAAAATGGGAGAAAATGAAGAACACTTGATGCATGAATTGTATGATTGATTTAATGATATAAATGAGTTTAGTTAAGTATTTTAAGAATGTTTCATGTTGGAGGTAATTAAAAATTTCCAACGAATTTCATTTTGAGAAAATAATCGATTAAATAAGAATATAAATTAGGGTTTAATAATGTAATGTTATAAGATGAATTGGATGATTCAATTAAAGATATATGAGATTAATGAAGTATATTAGATCAAGAGATAATGAAAATGAGCATGATTAACCCTAGAAACCCTAGAAAATCGAATTAGAGTTCTTAAATTAGGGTTGGAAGATTAATACTTAATTGAATAAAATTAAATGAAGAAATGAATTTAAGATGATAATTAAGTATAATAGAAATTAAAAAGAAGAGAAAATAATTCTAGAAATCCTAAAATTAAAACTACCGAAAATTTAATAAATAAATAAAATATTAAATAAATTTTAATTAAGAAATTAATTGCATTTATAAACTTCTTAATAAAAATTAAGTGTTATATGATTTTCTGGAAATTTAATTCAAAGTAATAAAGTTTTTTTTTTATTTTGGTTGATTTTCCCGATTTGGAAGTTTATATGTTTAATTGAGTTAATGTGTTTTTTAAAGTGTAATTATGTTCGTTGTGATGAAATTAGTGTGTGGAATTAAATTGAGAATTTTCTGAATCCGTTAGACGGATTGAAATCGATTTAGTCGATTATGATAAATAGTAATTTATAAATGTTAATGTTGTATGAGATTTGATTGGTGTGATGCTTGATGAGGAATTTAGAAAGATTAAGATAGATTAAGAACATTTGAAAAGTTATGATAGGAATTCTCGAATTTCGTCAAGCTACGGCGTAGAAATTCGAATAGATTTTCGTTAGGTTTATCGAAGTAGTTATTCGATAAAAGATTTACGTTCTAAAATTCGTTATTCGCTTTCGATTAAAGGAGCAAGCGGAAGTAGAAACGGAGGCGTGAAGTGAAGGGTTGAACTCGTTAAAGAATTAAAGTTTAAAGCTTAAGATTATCAGGTGGGCTTTCTAAACTAAAATATGTGAAAAGCATGATATTGTATGTTTTACAAAGCTTTGATACTTGCCAAATAATTTTTAAAATGTTTAAGTATGTTACCATCTACTTCAGAAAGACGAATTCAGTTTCACGCAAGGTGAAATCTGTGTACACATTGGTAATCGTACGCATTTGTTTGATAGACCGGTTATACGTAACCGTGAGTCTTTCGTTGATATGCTGATTACAAGTGATTGAGAAAGAGGCCTCTTTCTCATCACCATGATTTATTTGTAGATATGGTTCATACTGTTATAAATGTCTGCAGACAAATGATTTTGAGAAAAGAAAGTATTTTTA
The DNA here is from genome assembly GCA_031470985.1 of Agastache rugosa. Taxonomy (NCBI): domain Eukaryota; kingdom Viridiplantae; phylum Streptophyta; class Magnoliopsida; order Lamiales; family Lamiaceae; genus Agastache; species Agastache rugosa. Next base: position 25,526,222 of record CM062608.1, read on the forward strand.
GCATTTTACGAGTTGTTTTACAGAAAATCCTCGTATTATATTTTCCGGCAAGTTTTCAAAATATAGCTATATTCAGCAAAGTTTTCAAATGTTTTCGGCATGTGTTCACTGAGTACGTAGTACTGAGCCCTGCATGTTATTTCTAAAACGAGCAGGTTAGCAGGGATGTAGATGACGAGGGCTGGATGGATGTCGGTTGTTGTTAAATGTTTGATAAGTAAAGAGCCTAGGTTATATGTCGTCATACATATAATCTCTCGTATTCCGCTACTATGTTAAAATGTTTTGCGATACTATAATGATGTTTTGAATTCTGGATTCTAGAATTGAACTTTGTTGAAGTTGTTTAAACCCTAGAGTCGAATTATGTTTTGATAGTCGAACTCTTTTTGTCAATGTTGTTTGAAATCTAGTCTTGATATATATATATATATATATATATATATAATTAAAACTCTATTCCATGAAGCTTTGTCGAACTTGAAACATTTTTCTTTATCTTGTTTTCTTGATCTCCAAGTCATTCCGTTATATTCTTGGTCATTGACAATTATTTGGTTGATCAGGTCTATTGATTCCGAATTGTTTTGAGTTTCATTTGCTGATATGCAAGTTGTTGTCAAATTCAGTTGATCGTCTTATTGAACTCAAGTCATGCATATCCTAAATGTCCTGAGTTTGATGAAAGTGTTGAGTATGAAATGTTCTCGGTCATTCAGTGATAGCCGGGTCGTTATTTAATCCTTTTGTTAATCATAAATTGTGTAAGTCGTGGGACCTACCGACCTTGACATCTGATATCGGGGTTCGGGCTGCGACAGAGTGGTTTCAGAGCAGGTTTGATTGCTCTGAATAATATTTTTCTAAAATCTAGTCTATTTTGAAACCCTAGACTAGTTTAGAGCATTGTCTTCTGCTCTGCGTTATTTTTTCTGAAGGTCTAGTCTGGTTGAATTCCTAGAATAGTTAAGTTTAACAACAACTGAAGTCCAGCATCTCTCATCTCATCCAGCTATCCAGGTACGAATTTCAAACGTTTCTAGTTATAAAGTTTGGAAGTTGAAGTATATATATATAATTGTTGTGTTTGAGCCTCTAATGTGATTGGTTGTTGGTGATCGATCATAAGCAAGATGATGGATCAGTTGTGCAAGCAAGTTGAGTATTTATCTGTGGAATGTAACATGAGCCCGGAACACCCTTTTGGAAGCAACATTGAGTATGTTGAGACAGTGGATTCACAAGACTATTCGTAATTTCAGTTTAGTTGATTATTTAAATTTTTCTTTTATAGGATGTCCAACTCTAAAAGCGTAGCAGCGATGATTGAATTTCACCACATACATATGAGCTACACAGAAACCCTAGCAGAATTTCTAGCTCGGTACCATAGGGTTTGGATGGACATCCATGAATCAAATATCTCGGGAGTTATCGGTATAGTTAGGTTAGTTCCTCTGCTTCCTGAGGATTGGCAGGAATGGTCGGCATCGATTGCTGCAAGGTACGTCACACCCCAATTCTGGGATGGTGTGTTGTTCGGAGATTGCAGAGCGTTCATAGCTGCAATTAGTACTCAATATATGTGTTTCTCGTACCCACCTCCTGGACCATACCAGCCATTGATTCCTGTTGGCGAATTTGGGTTACAACATCTCATGCCCCAAGATTATCCTATCCTGGATCAGAATCCTCCAGAAAATCCCGACCCCATTGCTTCTCCCATCCTTGGAAATAATGGATTTGATGTTAACTCTTTTCTTGTTGAGCCATTGGCAAATGGCTATGTTTCGTCTCCCTCTCAAATCGAGACTCAAACCTTTGTTCCTGAGCCTTCCGTTCTGCCTAACGGCGTAGCCTCAGCTTCTTTTGTTGAGGAAGTTCCAAATGATCATTCCGTTGAAACATTGCAAGCTTTGAATTCTTCAGAGCTTGATGCCATAGTTGGAACCCAGCCTATTCTATTTGATCCTAACGTGGCTAGCACCTCTGGACCACGTCACTATGATAGTGACGAGGATGACGTTGATCCAGAAGTTGGACCAACCGAAGGATACTTCCATCTCCGTCGAATACCATTTACCCATTTAAGTTTTCAGCCTAGCTTTAGGCCTTCGCCGGGAGAGGATATTACTCATGCCCCTCGTGTGACTTTGGACGGAGTGGAGAGGGCAGAGGAGAGTACGGAAACAGAAGAAGAAGATCCAAGTGAGGAGGATCCGAGAGACGACGAAGAAGAGGAAGATGAAGAGGATCCGTCGGAGGACGAGCAGTGAGGAAAAGATGAGTTGTGGAAAGAAGTTAATGATAATTAACGAAAAGGAAGATAATGTAATTATATGTAATAGACTAGTAAACGAACAACTTTTAACGTTTATGTTGTAAATAGTTCTCGTATATAGAAGCATAGTATGATAGTTTGAAGCGAATCGGAAGCGACGTAGAATTCCGCTCCGATAAAATATTTTGACGTGAAGTTAGAAATCACGGCTAAAATAGGGAATTTTGATGTAAATAATTCCCTATCTTTTGTAAAAGTCCTCGAAGAGGCAAGTTTTCCATTAAAAAGAAGAAGTAATACCACGTTGGGTCGTTTTAAAATCTTCCAAGTTGTCAATAATTTTGTCGGTTGAATTTCGATTTAATCGTTTCAAGAAGAAAGAGAGAATTAAAATGAATTTTAATTATAGTCGAGAAGCGCTAAAATAAATTAAGAAGAAATGTAATTAACGAGGTAAAACGTAGTTAAGAAAAACGAAGAGTGGAAAGTTCGTTGAGCGTTTATAAATAAGCGAACAGAAATATTACAGGGATGAAAGTCAGAGATCTCTCAACATCAGCGGTCTCTCAAAAATATTATAGGGAATGAAGTAAGCGACCGCTGAGAAGGAGAGAACGCTGGGAAAAATTACAGGTAATGAAGTCATCCATCGAGGCGAGTCAGCGGCCGCGGAAGAAGACGACGCAGCGGCAGCAGGGAGCTGAGCGACCGCTGACCCAAGAGGGTCAGCCATGGCTGAGCTCCAGTGATCACTGACCCAAGAGGGTCAGCCATGGCTGAGCCCCAACGGGCGCTGGCTTGGGCAGCCGGGGGTTCTTCGTCCGTTCCGTTCGTCATTCATTTTGTTCTTCGATCGTTTTGTCCGTAGTTCGTTTCGTTGTAGTTCATTCCGTTCTTCGTTAGTTAGATTGTTATTAGACTATCATTAGTATAAGTTCGTCGTTTGTTTTATTCGTTTCATTAGTTATTCGTTATCGTTAGTTTAATTCGTAATTATTTAGTTAGGGAAAAATGTTCCGATGAAGTAAATCATCTCAAAAGAAATTATGAGAAAGTTTATATATCAAGATGATATTATTCATCTCTTGTTTTATAAAGAATGAAGAGCTAATTAAATTTAGCAAATAAATATATATAATTTCTACTGGAAAAAAAATTTTTTTTTGGGTGATGAGAATGCATCGTTTGGTTCATTGATGATGATGAGCGTGAATCATTGGATTCATTAAAATTATGATGAAGTTTATATGCCAAGAGGATGCTATTCCTTTCTTGAAATGTTAGGAATGTATTAGCTAAATTTTATTTAACAAAGATAAGTATGAAAAAAAAAAAAATATGTGTTCTTGAAATATTTTTGTGATTATAGTAATTATATGATATGAATGAATTGTTGATTCATTATCTATGATAATAGTGAATTTTTAAATTGTTCATGATGCTAATAAGAAGTTAAATTATGGGTTTACAATGCATGATGATGTTTGTGAATCTTTGATTCATTAAATAGTATGAGCCTGTTAGATGTAATTGAAAGTTTTGATAAGCATGAGTGGTAATGAGTATGAATCGTGCGATTCATTAAAAGTACGATGAGTATATTATGCATTAAAGAGGTGATAAGAAAATTTTTCTAAGTTCTAAAACCTAGAAAAATTTAATTCCTTTAAAATACATTTAAAGAAAGAAGAATTTTTATTAAAGAATAAGACTTTGTTAGAAAGAAAGAATAATTCGAATGAAAATCCTAGTTAATCAGAAAATGCCACCAAGAGGTAGACCAAGAGGCCGAGGTCGAGGAAGGGTTGAAGATGAACCCGAAAGAGAACCTACCCCACCTCCTCCTCAACCCGAAAGGAGAATAGAAGAATTATTTTTGCGGCAAAATCCTCCAACTCTCGATGGAAGAGGAAGTCCTTCAGAAGCCGAAGAGTGGATTCGTGCGATGGAAAGAATTTTCCGTTTTCTTCGATGTACGGATCAAGAACGTCTTACATGCATGTCTTACCAGCTTAAAGGATCTGCAGATTACTGGTGGGAAGCTCGTCAAAGGGCATATACCCCTGAACAACTGGAGAACCTGACGTGGGAACAATTTAAGGATGCTTTGTTCGAAAAATTTGTTCCTCGAAGTTATCGAAAGCAAAAGGAGAATGAGTTTGCTAATCTTAAGCAAGGCAAGAAGTCGGTAGCCGAGTATGATCGCGAATTTTTTGATTTGGCACGTTTTGCTCGAGATAAGGTGGACACAGACGAGAAGATGGCTGAACTTTTCCGAGCAGGTCTTCGGCAAGAAATAAAAATTGTTCTGGCCAGTCAAAGTGCATTATCATATGCCGAAACTTTAAACAGAGCTTTGCATATGGAATTGGCTATGCAGCCAGATAAGTCTTCTCAGGCTTCAGCAGCCACGCAAGTTCAAACCCCAGTGATAGTGGCAAATCCGCAATCATCAAACCAAAGTCAGAAACGAAAATGGAATTTTGGAAATCAACCTAGTAAGAAGCCCTGGCAAGGACAGCAAGGCCAACAACGTCAGCAACAACAGCAATTTAATCAAGGACAATTCAAACAGCCTTTCGTCAATCAAGGCAGTTCGTCTCGAGCTTATCAAGGAATGTCTCCATGTTCCAAGTGTGGCAAGATGCATCAAGGGATATGCAAGGCTGGAAGTAATAGCTGCTATACTTGTGGTCAAGTTGGTCATTATTCGTATCAGTGCCCAACTAAACTGCAAGGAGCAGGAGGAAGTAGACCAACTTAGAACCCGCCTCAGAGACTGAAGGCAATAGAAGTTGTTCCTCAGCAACGGCAGCAGCAACGAAATCGTCAAGGGCCGCGATTCCAACAAAAGCAAAAGCAACCCCAGCAATTGAGAATGGAACCCCAGCAGCAATATCAAAGGGTTTTTGCTCTTGATCAGAAGCCGTTCGACAAAGATCAAGGAAATTTGACAGGTATGGGTCAATTAAATGACGTACCTGTTATAATTCTTTTTGATACTGGTGCATCGCATTCATTTATATCAGATGCATGCGTAGATAATCTTGGTCTTAAGATAGAACGTGCTAGTCAAGACTTGAGAGTAACTACACCGTTAGGTAAATCTACCTCAGTTACTCGCATCTGTCCTAATATAGCGATTGAATTAGGATCTCTCAAGATGTTAGCGAAAACCCTAAATTTAATTAAAATGTGGGATGTAGATATTATTTTGGGAATGGATTGGTTGACCGAGAATTTTGCAAGCATTCAATGCAAGCAAAGGCAGATTTCATTTCATATGCCTGGTCAGGAACCAACGCTATTTTTCGGAATAGAAAGAAGTTATAAAAAATCGCCGATTATTTCGGCAGTTCAAGCAAGAAGGGTATTGAAAAAGAAAGATGTGAAAGCATATCTTATCTATCTCAACAAGAATGAAGATAAGGAGAGCAGCATTGAAGATGTAGCTGTAGTAAAAGAATTCCAAGACGTATTTCCAGAAGTTTTGCCAGGATTGCCACCAGATAGACAAGTAGAGTTCACAATAGATCTGGAACCAGGATCAGCTTCGTTTCCAAGGCACCATACAGAATGGCTCCAAAGGAGTTGCAAGAATTGAAAATTCAACTGCAAGAGTTACTTGACCTAGGTTTCATTAGACCTAGTGTTTCTCCGTGGGGAGCACCAATTCTGTTTGTTAAAAAGAAGGATGGTAGTTTGAGGATGTGCATCGACTACCGAGAATTAAACAAATTGACCTTAAAGAATAGATATCCTTTGCCGAGAATAGATGATCTATTCGATCAGCTCAGAGGAGCGAGTGTATTCTCGAAGATTGATCTAAAATCTGGTTATCACCAATTGAAGGTTAAGCAAGAAGATATTTCCAAGACAGCTTTCAGAACAAGATATGGCCACTACGAGTTTGTAGTAATGCCATTTGGTGTGACAAATGCTCCAGCAGTATTTATGGATCTCATGAATCGAGTATTCCATGAATTCTTGGACAAGTTTGTCGTAGTTTTCATTGATGATATTCTCGTGTATTCAAAGAATGAATTAGAACACGAGGAACATCTTCGAATTGTTTTGGAAAGGTTGAGAACCGAAAGATTGTATGCCAAATTTAGTAAATATGAATTTTGGCTAAGAGAAGTACATTTCCTTGGACATGTTGTATCTTCTGAAGGAATCAAAGTTGATCCTTCAAAAGTACAAGCAGTTCAGGAATGGAAAGTTCCAACCACACCACATGAAATTAGGAGTTTCTTAGGTCTAGCAGGCTATTATCGGAGATTTATAAAGGGATTCTCCAAAATAGCTAAGCCAATGACCCATCTCCTGAAGAAAGAATCAAAGTTCAAGTGGTCAGAAGAATGTGAGGAAAGTTTCCAAGAACTTAAAAAGAGATTGACCACTGCCCCAGTGCTATCAGTTCCAGATTCGGATAAAGATTATGCTATTTACACAGATGCATCAAAGAACCGACTAGGATGTGTCCTGATGCAAGAAGGAAGAGTTATTGCATATGCTTCTAGACAACTTAGACCTCACGAGGTAAACTATCCAACTCATGATTTGGAACTAGCAGCAGTAGTACATGCTTTAAAAATCTGGAGACACCATCTTTATGGAGCGAAATGTGAAATCTTCACAGATCACAAGAGTCTCAAATATTTCTTTGAGCAGAAAGAATTAAATATGAGACAAAGAAGATGGCTCGAGTTAGTTAAAGACTACGATTGTAAAATTTCCTATCATCCAGGGAAAGCAAATGTAGTCGCTGATGCGTTGAGCAGAAAAGAGAAATCGGAATTTGGATTTCTTCTAACTCAAGAGAAAGAACTCATTAAAAGTTTCGGAGAACTGAGGTTAGAAGTAATTCTACCTCCGCAATCTGTTGAGCAAATGATTGCAGCCATGGAAATAATTCCAGACCTAAGATCAAGAATTTCCAATGCTCAAAGAAAGGATGAGAAATTGGAAAAGTTACGAATGAAAATTCGTCAAGAGAAAGATGAAAATTTTAAGGAGACAAGAGATAACGTTCTCCTATTCAGAGAAAGACTTTGTGTGCCAAATGATGAAGAATTAAGGAATGAAATTATGAGCGAAGCTCATGAAACTCCTTATTCAGCTCACCCTGGAGGTACCAAAATGTATCAAGATTTGAAACAAACATTTTGGTGGGAAGGAATGAAAAGAGACATAGCTTCTTTTGTGGAAAGATGTTTAGCCTGTCAGCAAGTAAAGGCATTGCATCAGAGACCCTATGGGAAGCTACAACCTTTAGATATTCCAGAGTGGAAATGGGATAAAATTACCATGGATTTTGTAACTCGATTACCTAGATCCAAACGAGAGAATACAGCGATATGGGTAATAGTGGATAGATTGACAAAATCTGCACACTTTATACCTATTCCCATAACTTATGGCGCAGATAAGTTAGCTCAGCTGTACGTACGAGAAATTGTGCGATTGCACGGAGTACCTAAGTCGATCACTTCGGATCGAGACTCAAAATTTACTTCTCATTTTTGGAGAAGTATACAAGAAGAATTAGGTACCAAATTGAACTTCAGTACGGCTTTTCATCCTCAAACGGATGGTCAATCAGAAAGAACCATTCAAATCTTGGAGGATATGTTGAGAACTGTTGTTCTAGATCGAGGAAGTCAATGGGAGCAAATTTTACCTCTTGTTGAATTTGCTTACAACAACAGTTATCAAATGACGATTGGCATGGCGCCATACGAAGCCCTTTATGGAAAAAAGTGTAGATCTCCACTCCATTGGGATGATGTGGGAGAGAGGAAAATATTAGGGCTCGTTTCAGTGGAAGAGATGATAAAGATTGTGCGTCAAATCAAACAAATAATTAAAGAAGCACAAGACCGTCAGAAGTCTTATGCTGACATCAGGAGATCAGAATTAGAATTCAATGTGGGTGATAAAGTTTTCTTGAAAGTTTCGCCTTCAAGAGGAATTCATCGGTTTGGTGTTAAAGGAAAACTTAAGCCTCGCTACATAGGACCATATGAAATTCTGGAAAGAATAGGTCAAGTAGCGTATAAGTTAGCTTTACCGCCAAGTTTTGGAAATTCACATAACGTGTTCCATGTATCTCAGTTGCGGAGATATATGTTTGATCCTAAGCACGTTATTCATCGAGAAGAAGTAGTCCTTGAACCAGATCTCAGTTATGAAGAGAAACCTGAAGCGATTTTGGATCGGAAGGTCCAGCAGCTTAGAAATAAGTCGATCGCGTCAGTAAAAATCAAATGGAGGCATCACGGACTAGAAGAAGCAACATGGGAGTTAGAAAGCAAGATGAGAGAAAAGTATCCCGAACTCTTCCATGAGGTAAGCAAATTTCGGGACGAAATTTATTTTTAGGGGGAGAGAATGTAGTATCCCGTCTTTCTTAAGTAATTAAAATAATTAACTTAATGAGAAAGACAAGAATTTTAGTGAAATAAAAATTTTCTTTCCGAAAATTTTACCCGGCAGATATATTCTACCGGAAAAATGAGTTTTAATTAATTTTTATCGTCTCGGTTAATCCGAAACGAAGAAGTTTTTACATTTATCAATAGATGATAAATGTTTAGTCATTAATTGACAAGAAGAAGAATTTAATTTAATTACGTGAAATTTTACGTAATTAATCGCTTAAAAATTTAGTTTCGGTCGATTTGAAAATGCTTCGAATCTCCGATTCTTTCTGTGAGATTTTTATCTAAGGTTCGTGAAACCTTAATCTTAATTACTGTGTTGAGAAATTAGAGAGTTATTAGAAGATTAATTAGTTATTAATTAATTGAATTAATAACTAATTAAATGAATTAACCAAAACTTAACAATTAAGTTAGATTAAAAAATTAAACCTACTCTACCCTAGGCTATGCATGAGAGATGCATAAAACTCTCTCATCTCTCATTTCACACGCACACACACAAACATAACAGCTACCTCTCTCATCTCTCTCATCTCTCTCAATCTCTCGATCTCTTCTCTCTCAATACAAACACCATTCTTTGATCTCCAAGCTTCAAGATTCAAGTTCTTCATACTACCTATCATCTTTAATCACATAAGTAAGCTAAGATTTCTATCTTCCAAGCTCCTATGTTTTTTTTTCATGGTGGAAGATCACATATATAAATATATATATGTCGAAATTTTGGAAAAAAATATAAGAAGTGATTATATGATGTTTGTGTTTTAGTATTAGGTTTATATAGTAATTATATGATCATTGGTATGATTAAATAAAGCATGAAGAACCCTAACCCTAATTTTTGGAGAAAATCGAAAATATGAAGAAATTGTCAAATTTTGATTCATGCATTGTTTGATGTTATGATCTTCATGAATTATGCTTATAATATGTTTAAAAGATTAAATATGTAATTAGATTTAAGTATAAGAAACCCTAGATCATAATTGAGAATTTTCAAAAATGGGAGAAAATGAAGAACACTTGATGCATGAATTGTATGATTGATTTAATGATATAAATGAGTTTAGTTAAGTATTTTAAGAATGTTTCATGTTGGAGGTAATTAAAAATTTCCAACCAATTTCATTTTGAGAAAATAATCGATTAAATAAGAATATAAATTAGGGTTTAATAATGTAATGTTATAAGATGAATTGGATGATTCAATTAAAGATATATGAGATTAATGAAGTATATTAGATCAAGAGACAATGAAAATGAGCATGATTAACCCTAGAAATCCTAGAAAATCGAATTAGGGTTCTTAAATTAGGGTTGGAAGATTAATACTTAATTGAATAAAATTAAATGAAGAAATGAATTTAAGATGAAAATTAAGTATAATAGAAATTAAAAAGAAGAGAAAATAATTCTAGAAATCCTAAAATTAAAACTACCGAAAATTTAATAAATAAATAAAATATTAAATAAATTTTAATTAAGAAATTAATTGCATTTATAAACTTCTTAATAAAAATTAAGTGTTATATGATTTTCTGGAAATTTAATTCAAAGTAATAAAGTTTTTTTTTTTATTTTGGTTGATTTTCCCGATTTGGAAGTTTATATGTTTAATTGAGTTAATGTGTGTATTAAAGTGTAATTATGTTCGTTGTGATGAAATAAGTGTGTGGAATTAAATTGAGAATTTTCTGAATCCGTTAGACGGATTGAAATCGATTTAGTCGATTATGATAAATAGTAATTTATAAATGTTAATGTTGTATGAGATTTGATTGGTGTGATGCTTGATGAGGAATTTAGAAAGATTAAAATAGATTAAGAAAGTTTGAAAAGTTATGATAGGAATTCTCGAATTTCGTCAAGCTACGGCGTAGAAATTCGAATAGATTTTCGTTAGGTTTATCGAAGTAGTTATTCGATAAAAGATTTACGTTCTAAAATTCGTTATTCGCTTTCGATTAAAGGAGCAAGCGGAAGTAGAAACGGAGGCGTGAAGTGAAGGGTTGAACTCGTTAAAGAATTAAAATTTAAAGCTTAAGATTATCAGGTGGGCTTTCTAAACTAAAATATGTGAAAAGCATGATATCGTATGTTTTACAAAGCTTTGATACTTGCCAAATGATTTTTAAAATGTTTAAGTATGTTACCATCTACTTCAGAAAGACGAATTCGGTTTCACGCAAGGTGAAATCTGTGTACACATTGGTAATCGTGCGCATTTCTTTGATAGACCGGTTATACGTAACCGTGAGTCTTTCGTTGATATGCCGATTACAAGTGATTGAGAAAGAGGCCTCTTTCTCATCACCATGATTTATTTGTAGATATGGTTCATACTGTTATAAATGTCTGCAGACAAATGATTTTGAGAAAAGAAAGTATTTTTAGAATTTTACGAGTTGTTTTACAGAAAATCCTCGTATTATGTTTTTCGGCAAGTTTTCAAAATATAGCTATATTCAGCAAAGTTTTCAAATGTTTTCGGCATGTGTTCACTGAGTACGTAGTACTCAGCCCTGCATGTTATTTCTAAAACGTGCAGGTTAGCAGGGATGTAGATGACGAGGGCTGGATGGATGTCGGTTGTTGTTAAATGTTTGATAAGTAAAGAGCCTAGGTTATATGTCGTCATACATATAATCTCTCGTATTCCGCTGCTATGTTAAAATGTTTTGCGATACTATAATGATGTTTTGAATTCTGGATTCTAGAATTGAACTTTGTTGAAGTTGTTTAAACCCTAGAGTCGAATTATGTTTTGATAGTCGAACTCTTTTTGTCAAAGTTGTTTGAAATCTAGTCTTGATATATATATATATATAATTAAAACTCTATTCCATGAAGCTTTGTCGAACTTGAAACATTTTTCTTTATCTTGTTTTCTTGATCTCCAAGTCATTCCGTTATATTCTTGGTCATTGACAATTATTTGGTTGATCAGGTCTATTGATTCCGAATTGTTTTGAGTTTCATTTGCTGATATGCAAGTTGTTGTCAAATTCAGTTGATCATCTTATTGAACTCAAGTCATGCATATCCTAAATGTCCTGAGTTTGATGAAAGTGTTGAGTATGAAATGTTCTCGGTCATTCAGTGATAGCCGGGTCGCTATTTAATCCTTTTGTTAATCATAAATTGTGTAAGTCGTGGGACCTACCGACCTTGACATCTGATATCGGGGTTCGGGCTGCGACAATATTTATTGATTTGTGCATCTATATATAATAATAGCACCAAGAAGAAAGAAGAAAGGCCAAGAAAACGCAGAGGGTATGTATTTATATGGGTTGATTATATTATGATTGTTTGTGAATTTGTTTTAAAAATTTTAGGTTTGTAGTCCTATATATTGCAATATGATATAATATTTATCTTATTCTCAAACACGTGGTGCTAGGTGAAATTTTATTGATTTAGAGAATATAATGTGTATCAATGACATTTTAATGTACAAAAGTAATATCCCTTTTAATACCTTGAATTTGGTAAGTTTGATTAATGAAATGTGTTGAATTTTTGTTGTACTATTCGTAGATAAAGTACTAAGCTCTCTATATAAGAGGTTTTATGCATTTGTTTCTTCTAGTTGATGCATTAACATGTTGAGAACAATACATATACAATATAAGTGATTTTATGCTTTTGTTTCTTCCAATTAATGCATTAATAGGTTGAGAACATTGCCTCTATTGAGAATGCTCTAATTTGTATTCGTTTGTGCATTATTATTCGTTTATTGTCTACAGAAAGAACTAAATATAAGCATGATAAATGTTGCCTAAGATAAGGATGACGACCTTGTTGATAGCATGCCACAAAGCAGCGGAAAGTAGTGAAGAAGAACGTGAGAAGACCCTTAAAAGAAAATAAGATGATGTTGCTATAATAATGAGAGATCTTGAAGAGGACTATCATAAGCGGTCAATGAAGTGTTGTCCTCATGGTTTATATATAGAACTTAAGAACATTAATAAGAATATCAAACAGAGAGAAGCAGTTGACGAGCTCGGCTTTGCCCACATATTGAATACGAAGATTGCTAAGTTGTGTACGATAGGATATTGCGGATAAAGGAAAGTAATATGGCGGATTTTCTATTGGTGGGTGGTTGATAAAGAAGACAGATATGCAGGACAGATTAATTCCGTATGAGCAATGAAAATTAAAGCATTGTTAACTAGTGTAATACTCAAATAACATATGCGTAATGCATTAATTGTATATGGCATCTGGCAAACTATAAAAACATTATTTATCAATGCAAAGCAGTGTTATAATAAATGATACTGCATGACAAAAAAATACACAATGTAATGCATAAATCTAAACAATGTAATCCAAAACAACGATATAATGAATGATACTGCATGTAAAAAAAAAACACAATGTAATGCATATATCTAAAAAATGTAATGCACAAATACTATACACATAATGTATTAATTGTAGTAATGTGTCTTTTCCTATTTTGTGCATTTACAATTTCATATTTATGTATCATAAAATTAATATTATATCGGTATTTAACATAATTTGGGTTTAATAAACTCAAATTGAGCACTATGAATCATAATTGATGATTAACAAATACTAATTTTTGTACGTACAATAAATCCTAATTATTGAGTAATAAAAGTTAATTATTTTTAATTAATCTTTACTAGGATGGACTAACTCTATTTAATATTTCTTAACTTTAATTGTCATTAATGAACAATAGATACATTATATTACAATTTTTAATGCATTAAAAATATATAAAGGTTAAGGCTTCATTTCATTAATACATATTTGTGTATAAACAATATCTGATTTTTCTGATGGTCCATCATGTTCACTGCCTTGACCAAGATTTCAAAAAGATAATGAAAATACAATTAGTATAAAACACAAGCAGAATATTTGGACATAATGCATTTAGTACTTATGTAAAATGCACAAACGCCCAAAATGTAATGCATTAATCAATAATAATAAATTATAAATACACAACCTAACAAACAAATACTTGTATAGATGATTGTAAAGCTTCTTCTACATACAAGATTATCACACATGATTTCCAATAATTGCACCACCCACACACCTTCATCATTATCTTCCTCTTCTCTCTCTCTCTCTCTCTCTCTCTCTCTCTCTCTCTCCACACAACATCACAACTATGCATTCCCTGATACACCGACGATAATTTCCTTCAGTCATTGGATCGTGCTGCGCATCGACGCCGTCATGCATCATTTTCCTGCGCCAGTCTCTGCCAATCAGCCACTACATCTCTGTCCCTCTCAAGTAATCTTCGACCTCCATGTTTTTGCTCACGGCTTTTAGGATTTCTTCATCTTTCTGTTTGATCAGAGATTAGATTTCTTTAGCTTCATAACTTAGGACCAACATAAGGCTTTAAGTTATGTGCACATTCTGGAGTATAAAAAACATCTTAATCTTAAATAGGTTTTAGGGAAAAATGCTTTAGCTGCTGGGTTGACAGGATCTAGCAAATGAACTCTTCCGCTCTAAGGACTCATTCAAAAATGAGGAGAACAAATCAGGTTCACTCTCTTGACAAATAATTAATCAAATAATGACAAAATAATAAATACATCACACAATTAATTTATTACTGAGATAATGCATTAACACCTATAATCAAATGCATAAAACCACCTAACGTAATGCATTAATTAAATAATAACAACATACTTTAAAATTCCAACATCTATAGTAGAGGCACGCTCATTACAGACGAATCCAATTTGTGAAGACGAAAATCAACACATATTTGGAAAAAACAAAAATTAAGAACTCACAACGATCGGTCGGACATAATATAGCAAACCATATGTAATAAACCAGCAAAAATCACTATCTCCAATAATTATCGAATATTTTCACTCAATTAATACATAGAGATCGAAATTAAGAATGTTGGTGGAGAAGATTTTCACAAAAAACAGGAGAAATTAACTTTTTTTCGAAATTAACAACAAACAATAATCAACTGAAACAATTATAAAAATCAAGTGAAACCTGACACATTCACCATCTTCAGCACCTCTTTGAACCCAGAAAATCGAGAGATCGAGTAAACTTGAGAAACACAGAAGAGTTAAGGATTTGCGTGGAAAGAAAAAAATGCGATGAAAAATAAAAAGACAGAATAGAATGGAATGAGTATTACGGGTGTGGTAATAGTTTGTTAAATTATAATAGTACCCTTAATGATATCTTAATAAGCTAAATCTGAAACATAATATCAACCATAGATAAAGATGAATGAAGGGTTTAGATTAGTTCTTATTTTCTATATAAAATGGGGTTCCTATATGATCCTCTCCCCATCTATATATATCTATATATATATATATATAGATGATGCATTTATCACCTAGGAATCTAAATCCTGGAATTTCTCAATTAACTATACATCAAATTGGCCCCACTCTATGTTCGCATAATTAGCTCTATGATAAACAAAAAATAAGTATCCTAATCTGCACCCTTTTCCCTCATTAATTTAATTACAAATTTTCACAAATTAATGCGGCAATAAGAATTAGCTAATCAATTTTTTGGCATATTGCCAATTTCTCTATCATTTTTTTATTCTATTTATTTAACGTGTTAATTAATTATGTGAAATATGTCTAATTTCATGGTGAAATATGTCCAAAATTTGCTACTACTCAACGTAAATTATATTGTTAGTGATTAAGTAAATAGTCGGATTTGGTGCTAATGAAAGTAATAAAGAAAAGGTAATGTCGATCATTTACATATTTGTGTTTATATCAATAGTTCCCATAATTTTATTGCATAAAGGAAATTAATAAAAGAAAAGGTAATTAATATGAATAAAAGTTGAAGTGGAATGCCATGTATTGATATTCTAAATCAATGTGTCATTCTAATTGATATAAAATAAAGGAAGAAATGAGATTTTAGCACTTTTAGATTGAAAATACTAATAATAGCACTACTTTTTAAAATATATAAATTCTAGCACTTTTGTACATTTTTACCCCTCCTCTTTCTTTTCTATTTTTCTATTTTTTCATTTTTCGTTTTGTTTTTTTTTCCTCTCACTTGAATTCACATGAAAAAAAAATGTGAATTCACGTAAAAAAGGTGGGAATTCACATGAAAAAAAATGGGAATTCACATGGGAATTCAAATGAAAAAAGTGAAAAACTCGAATTCATATGAAAAATAATGTGAATTCACGTGGAAAAAATGGGAATTCACATAAAAAAAATAGGAATTCACATGGAAATTCAAATGAAAAAAGTGAAAAACTCGAATTCACATGAAAAAAAAAATGTGAATTCACGTGAAAAAAATGGGAATTCACATAAAAAAACATGTGAAAGTAATTGTTCATCTCTATCTCATTCACCTCCTCGTCGGCAGCAGCCTTTAGCTTCTTCACCCGCTCTGCCGCCAGACGTTGAATCTTCATCACCGCCTCCTGGAGTTCATCAAGTTCCGTCATCCCTAAATCCTTCATCACTACATCCCACTCCGGCTCGTCAGACTCCAGTGCCTCGATTAACCTCCTCTCCACCTCCGTCACAGGCGGATCCGCTGCCTCTTCCATCTGGATCGCACCGCCATCGACGGCGCCGCTACCCGCTTCGATCTTGCCAGAGGTAGACGGCAATTGGTAGGGACAGTGGTGGAGGCGGCGAAGGTGGGGATCTATATGGTGGAAGATGAGCAGAGAGAGAGCTCAGAGATGCGATAGGTCTTCGTCGACGGCGGGGAGCTCGCCGCGCAGGAACGGGCGGGCCGATTCGAGTAGTGCTTCGAGGTTATGGTGATTGGCGGCGCCGGTGGGGCCCTTATGGTCATGGTCGTCGGAGGGTTTGAGAGAGTTGGAAGATGGCACCATGGGTGGTGTGGAGGGTGAGAGAGAATGTGTGGAGAGAGACGATTGTTTTCTGGAACGGAAATATATTGTTCGTTGATCTATTTTTATTTGGCATCGATTTTATTGTATTAATTCATTTACAATAAAAGATATTTTATAAAAAGAATGTGTCGCAGCCCGGCCTAGAAATTAGATGACAAAGCCGGTGGGTCCCACGACTTACACAATTTATGATTAACAAAAGGATTAAGATAGCGACCCTGCTATCATTTAAGAACAAACAAGGCAACTCATGCTCGACAAATCATCAAACTTAGAATAATTGGGACATGCATAACTCGAGGTTAATGAAACGAACATTTGTTCTCTTTTTAAAAACATGCATATCATCAAATACGATTTCAAATCAGCTCGGAAATCAATAATCTCATCAACCAAATTAAAGGCAACAACCATGAAGGAAATGAGCTGATTTTCAGGATCAAGAAAGCAAGATAAAAATTAGTTGCAATAAGATTATCTTTCAATATAACGAGCAATTGTTATATAGATAATTCGGTCGGCTAGACTTCAAAATAAGATAACAAACATAGTTCGAGACTTCAGACTTCAACACTTCATCAAACTTATACCAAATTCAATCTTCATAAACTTGCAGCGGAAAAACGAGAGAATATATGTATGAAGACATATATTCTAGGTTCTAAGCTCATCAAAATGACTCTTAACATTAATAAAATAATAACAACAACAACAAGTCCGCCAAAGACACGATCATCTTCATCCCAGCTAACCTGCACATTTTAGAAATAATAGGCGGGGCTGAGTACTTCGTACTCAGTGGGCACATGCCAAAATATTTTGAAACTTACTTCTTAGAGTTAGAGATTAAACTTGCCATAAAGCATAAGCACAAGTAATTTTTGTTTCTCAAAAATAAACCTGTGCATGCTCAACTTCTTCTTTTCTGTAAATCATGTTTGTCTGGCCAGACATATACTTTAGGATGTATGTACCAGATCTATAATCACATAATGATAGTGTTGAGAAGGAGGCCTCCTTCTCAAACACTTGTAATCGTCCATTCCTTTCGGAAGGCTCCCGATTACAAAATAGTGTACAGAAATCCTACCTTGCGTAGGACCGAATTCGTCTTGCTATAGTAGATGGTAACATACAAGAACTTAAACATTTGGCAAGTCAATCATTTTTAAAACATCTCATATATAATCATATAACTTCATTCGTCATTTCATTGGTTAGAAAGCCCACCTGATACACTTAAGCTTTTGTCTTAACTTTAACGCTCGCTAAATTTGTGCTTTACGCTTCAGCTTCCACTTCCACTTGCTCCTTTAATCGAAATGGAAATACGAACTTCAAAACGAGAATAATTTCTATCGAATAAACAACTTCGATATTCTTAACTTAATTCGCTTCGGAATTCTACGTCGAAACTCAAGAATTTCCAACTTAACTTCTTAAACGCTCTTAACTAACTTAATTAACAGTTAAAATCATACTAATAACTTCATTAACCACTTAAGCTTGCCATCTATCATACTATCGTATCATTATCACATAAACATTTCCTTAACAAATAAACATCTCATTTAGTCATATAAACATCTGATTAACACTTAAGCTTTTCATTTAATTATTTAAGCATAATATAAATGCTTAAGTTCTTTGGTAACATTTAAGCTTAACATTATAACTTTTGAGTTTACGAAAGAAACAACTGAAAATAAGTTGATCAAAGATCAGCTGGATAAATCAAGCTAGCTGGAAAAACTGAGTTATTTGGAAAACTGAGCTGGCTGGAAAACTGAGCCGGCTGGAAAAACAGAGCTGGCTGGAAAAATAGAGCAGGCTGGAAAACTGAGCTGGCTGGAAAACAGAGCTGGCTGGAAAACTGAGCTGGCTGGAAAAACAGAGTCGGCCGGAAAACCGAGTCGGGCTGGACCTACCGAGTTAATCCAATGACGGGTTCATTGGGTAAATCCACTGATCGGGTCCAAATTGGTAAATCCAATGATCGGGTCCAACAGGGTAAATCATCGGGTCCAATTGGTAAATCCAAATTGATCGAGTCCAAATGGGTAAATCCAGTTGATCGGGTCCAATGGTAATTCCAATTGATCGGGTCCACTGAGTAAATCCAATGACCGAGTCCATTTGAGTAAATCCACTGACTGGTCCAAATTTGGGTAAATCAAGGAATTAAACTCTAGAAACTTTCAATTTCAAAACTTTGTATTAAGATTCTGAAAAATTCTACGTCACTTAATTTTTAACGTAGATTCCATTTCTATCATTATTTTCTTCATTAAAATCAAATACATGGCTTTATTGTACATATATATATTTCGGTTCTTTTGATAAATTAAGAATTTAAAATCCAAATTTCATTCTAATCACTTCCAATCATGTTAATTTAAATTGAAATTTCTCAAATCTTAATAAATCAAACCATCAAACATGTTTATAATCATCATAGGGGCTCATAGAAATCATCAATTTGATCATAGGATCAAAGGATCAAAAAGCCCTGATTTTAATTAATATTTTCGGCTATTTTGAAAATAATAGAAGGACTTTGATTCTTTGATTACTTCCAACATCAAACATGCTTAGAATAATTATCTAAGCTCAAATAATCAATTAATTTGATCATCCATCATCAAAATTTATAAACCCCTAATTCTTCCTTCATTTTCGAAAAATGCGGAATTTAAAAATAAGATGATCAAAGCTTATTTTTAAGCTATAAACTTGAATTAAACTTATATCTAACCTTGATTAATAACTTGGAAATGATTTGGATGGAAACCTTGATCTTCGAGCTTGGATTATGAAGACTTAAATGAAGGATTTAAGTGTGTGAAAGTGTGTGAGTGTTCTGCCATTTGAGAGAGAATGGCGAGAGAGAGATGAGAGGAATTGAGTGAAATGATACATATATATATATACATAGCATAGGTTAATTAATTAATTAATTAACACAAAAGTCAACAAGATAAGGTCATCACTTAGGTCATTAGTTAGGTCATTGCTTAGGTAATAATTAGGATTATTTAATTAATTAAATGCTTAATTTAATCAATTAATTACTAACTTGCTAATCATAACTTCAATCACTAATTTCTCACTTTAGAAAAATCAATTAGGGCCTCTCAAACCCTAATTCAAGTTTTGGTAATAAAATACGGAAAAACGAGTCATTTCCGAATAAATAAAAATTATCAACTTAGATAATTAATTACTAATAAATTTAATTAAGAAAATTAAATTCATAGTTTTCTTAACTAAAAATCAAATATGTAAGCACATATTGATAAACATAAATTCTTCCTCGTTTCGGGTTAACCGAGACGAGACAAAAATAATTTAATTCCTTTTTACAGCAAAAATTAGGGTTGCAGAAGAAAAATTAATAAAAAGGAAATTTTCTTCTTCTTAATTTGCTTAATTTGATTAAAGAAAAACTAAGGCAATTTATGCATGAAAAACGGGGTATTACATTCTCTCCCCCTAAAAATAAATTTCGTCCCGAAATTTACTTCTTGGAATAACTGGGGATACTTTTCTTTCATCTTACTTTCTAACTCTCATATGTCTTCTTCTAAATCATTATGATTTCACTTGATCTTTTCTGGCACGATCAAATTATTTCTAAGTTGATGGACCTTTCGATCCAAAATCACTTCTTCTAGATGGATAACATGTTTTGACTCGAACATGTATCATCGCAACTGAGATACATGGAACACGTTATACGTACTTCTAAAACTCGGCGATAAAGCTAGCTTATCCGCTACTTGACTTATTCTTTTTAGAATTTCATACGGTCTTATGTAGCGAGAGTAAATTTTCTTTTAACACCAAACGATGAATTTTCTTTGTAAAGGTTTCCCCCTTCAAACTCTAACGTTGATCTTCACGTGTCTTAAAAAAAACATTCCTGACGATCTTATGTTTTTTTTTGACTTGACGCACAATCTCTATCATTTCTTTAATTACTTCGCCCTTTTTTTTTTTTTCTCGCTCACATTATTTCAAGGGAGCGGAGATTGACATTTTCTTCCATAAAGACTTCATAGGGCGTTATGTCTATCTTCATTTGATAATTGCTGTTATAAGCAAACTTAGCAAAAGAAAAAAAAAAAATTTTTTCCTTATGATCTCTCCGTTCAAAAACAAAAATTCTTAATATAACCCCTAGGATTTGAATGGTTCTTTCTGATTGACCATCCCTTTGAGGATGAAGGCTGTACTAAAATTCAAAACTTTTCTAACTTTTCATCTTTTCTCTGAACATTAGAAATCCTTGTTCTGAAATTTGGAATTACTTCCATGGCTGCTATCATCTGCTTTCCGCATTGTGACGGTAGAATAATTTCTAATCTTGACTAGATGGCTGAAAAGAGATTTATCTCTACTTGTACCGAATGGTTACAAAATTCTTGGTTAACTAATCCATTTCCAGAATGATATCAACATTTCACATTTTGATCTAGGTTAAGGCTTTGACTATCATTTAGAGAAGTCCTAATTCAACTCTAATTTAGGACAAACAAGAGTAACTGAGGTATGTTCACCTACTGGAGTAATTATTCTTAGATTTCGCCTAGCACGTTCTACGTTTTAGATCAAGATTATTAACGCATGCATTTTATATAAATGAATGCGATGTACCCATAAGATTATAACAGGTACGCCTTTTGATTGACCTAAACCTGTTAAATTTCCTTGATCTTAAATGCACTAATTCTGCATAGATCAATACACTCTAACTGAGTAGCCTCGAAAGAGCTCAGACCTTATCTTATCTGTGTCTACTTCATCTTAGGCGAAACGAATGAGATCATAAAATATCGATCAAACTCGGATACCGATTTCTTTCCTTGCTTAAGATTGGCATACTCATTCTTCTTTTATTTGCGATAACTTCTTGGGACATAATTCTTGAAAAGAGTATTCTTGAATTATTCTCTAGTTAGATCTTTAGCCGCTCGGGTATACGTCTCCTGACGAACTTTCCACCAATGATCCGCAGATCCTTTGAGCTGGTAGGTCATGCACGTAAGACGCTCTTGATCGATACAACGAAGAAACCTAAAAATTCTTTCTAACAATCAAACCCACTCTTCAGCTTCTAACGAATTTTCTCTCCCGTCTAAAGTTGGGGATTTTGACGAAGAAAAAGTTCTTTTATCTTTAAACGGAATAAAACTTCCTTGATTTTTAAAACTTAATAAAATTCTTATTCACATCTTTAGCACATAACATCCTCATCATAATTAATGAATCAAACGATTCATTCTCATCATCATACGATCACATTATCAAGAATTTAACTTGAAAGTTTAAGCACTTTTCACATATTAAGCTTTAAAGTAAAAGCAGTTACTTCTCAAAATAATAGTTCCAAACATGGAACTTAACATTCAAGTAAATCAAATCTTATCATAGCATAATCACTTTCATAACTTAACTCAGGAATTAAGCAATAGCACAACAACTTAGCTTCATAAACTTTTCTCATATTGACAATCAACATCAAAACATTCAGATTCATAACTTTTCTTAACCATTAAAACAATTCGCAAAATAACCTAACGTACTTTTAACTTTTGGCAAAGCAACTTACTTCTTTCATACTTAGCTTATATTCATAAAATTCTTATTCTTTAAACTCTAACTTTATCTTGACAATTTACTGTCAACTTACTTTCTGCTTCACAAAGCATCATAACTTCTTATTTTTCTTAAGCGTATAAGAACTCATCAACTGAACTTAATGACTGCTTTAGTCATTCTTTCATGTACTGGAAGATTTTCCCTTTTGAGATCTCTTTAAGATAAGGAATCTATCAAAAGATAAATTATTCTTATCTTAATTGTGATGTTCTAGCATCACACTAGCGTAATAGTGACGGTACAGAATACTAATCTGTTACCGAAAAAATCTATGGTTAAACCATGCATCATATATTCTACTTAAAAACTCACATTTCCCGTATTTATACTACTTCTTTCTTTCACGTTCTCAAAATAATTAAAAAGATCGACTCTCTATTGGTCGTCCTTGGAAAACTTTTCTTCTTTATTAAACTCATTATTGAATTCTACTCTATCGATTTCTACATCATCTTCTTCTGCTACTTCCTCTTTGACGATAACATCTCAGACCAAGGTAAGCTTGACTTCATCTTCAATGTCCGCAACTGGTGTCGATGAGAAACTAGCCCTGAACTTGACTTTTGGAGAGGAACACGTTGATGTTAGTTAAACAATCCATCCTTTTAGTAGTTGGATTGATGTCGAGGTCATTATATTATTATTCTCATGACACAGGGAGAATGATCCCGCTTCATGCTCCCTTACTAGAACGGAAAAATGGAAACGGAAGAAAATTTAATATTCGTAGGGTTGGGAATATTAAGGATCCTCGGAAAGAGGGAATAAATCACCTCTGCGCGAAAGACTAAAATTAAATCCAATTTTTTTTTAATAAATTTTCTGAGGTCAAAACTGACGCATTTAACTGAATAAGGAATGACAGGATTAATAATCCGAGAAGTAGGTTGGGTAATGAAAGAATCCCAAACCTTAATTAAATCGGATAATCTGAGGTTAAATAAAATTTTAACTCAGGTATTCCTAACAAAACAGAAAGGAATAACATTATCCCGAGACATTAATTTCATTGTTTACTTCTTTTGAGATATTAATTCATCTCAATCTCGTTCTAAAACATAACAAGAATGTGATTAACGACAGAAAAGAATAACGAACGACGGACGAAACAAACAAAGAATGAAACGGACGACGAATGATGAACGAACAACGGAATTATTATTTTTTTTTTATATATATATTTTAAGTTATGTTTTCATTCTTCATTACTTATTTTAAATCTTATTCTTCATACCCATTTTTCTTCTTTTTCTTCAGTCGATTTCATCTCGTTGTCGCTTCCCAACGATATCTCGCATTCACTTTACTATCCAAAAACGAACAATCGCCATGCTTGCAATTAATTCATCATCTTGCTTACTAAAGTTCATCACATAAAGGATCTCAAGCTCATAATAACGAGCAAAATTTGATTTAGAAAGTTTCAAGAAATCAAAATAAATTGATTAAACTTGAAAGAAACAACTTGCAGAAAAATTTGCACAGCTGTATCAGATTCTAACTGGATTTCAGAACAGAATACTTGGAATCAGGGGAAGTTCAGGGTACCATTTGAAAGCCACGGATGTCTAGTTTCTAACCCAATTTACGGATCTGAATTCCGTTAAACGAGCAGGAAGTTATGGCCTCCGGAGTAAAATGTAGCAGAACAGCCGCTGCCCAGGTCAGCGACCGGCGGGACTCGGCCCAGGCTGACTCTGCCATGGTCAGCGGTCTCTGAAGCTCAGCCATGGCTGACTTCAGGTTCCCGGGGTCAGCGACCGCTCGACCTCAGCGGACGCTGAGTTCCGGCGTCCTGCTTTCTTCAGCGAGCGCTGAGTCTAGGAGATGGCTGACTTCTCGCCCTGTATTATTTTTGAACGATCTCTGAGGTGCAGCCATCGCTCACTTTCATGGCTAAAAAAAAATTTCTCCTTCGATTCTTTATGCGCTCAACGAACTTTCTATCTTTCAATTCTTGTTTTAACGCTTTTATTTACTAAAAATAAAATTCATTTTACTTCAAAAATTCTTGTTTCAATAATTCATTTTTAAGATATAATTTCCGACATAAATACAAAATTCGGAAATTTTCTAAAATGACCGCTTTGGCCATACTTCTTCTTATAACGGAAAAAAAAATTACCTCTTCGAGGACTTTTTCAAAAACGAGGGATTTTTCTCTATATAAAAACTCCCCACGTTAACCGTGATTTTAGGGCATCACGCAAAACTACTTTCTCGGAGCGGAATTCTTCATCGCTACCGAATCTTTGAAAACTTAACATTTTATGCATCTTTATACGAAAACCTACTAAACAAGCGTAAAATTTGTTCGATTATTAATCTATTAAATTAACGCCACTCTCGAACTCTCTCTCTCTGCTCATCCTCTAATGGATCTTCTTCTTCTTTTTCTTCCTCACTTTCAGACTCGGTACTCTCCTCGGCTTTCTCCACTTCATCTAACGTCAAAGGGACAACACTCATGTCGACCACACCCGAAAAAGGTCTAAAACTAGGTTTGAAATCTTAGATGACTAAACGGCATACAACGAAGATAAAAATATCCTTCGGTTGCTCCGACCTCGGGGTCAACGATCTCCTTGTCACTGACATGACGACGTGGTCCAGACGTAGTCCTCTCGCAGAAACGAAAGAAACAAGCTGAGTTCCAAAGAAATAATCAAGCTTCCGAAGAATTCAAAGCTTGAAGAGTATCCAAAGGAGGATTTAATGGAACTACGTCAATAGAGGGAGCTGAAATTAAGTTGTTCACCGGCTAAGGCTTGGGAACGAAGTTAAAACATTTGTTAAAGGTGGAGATGAAACATAGCCATTCAACAACGGCTAAGAAATAATTCTGTTTTTATCAAAACTATAATCATTAGGATGAGGAGAAACAACGGTTTCAGGGTTCTCTTGAGGAATGAGAAAAGAAATTGGGTCGTCTTGAATATCGAATCCTGCCATCCTACTTCATCCACTCGTCAGGAAGAAGAGGAACCAATTTTACTATTCCGAGAACCCCTGAAATATTACTCTCATTAATATTCATCTAAACACGATGGAAACGGCTCAACTCTGCTAATATTTACATAGCTCATATGCATTTACTGAAACTTTTTCATGGCCTCGTCACTTCGAGAAACTAATTTCCTTTCCATACGTGATACCAAGTTCACGATACTTTCCAAAAACGTACAATTGTCTTGCTTGCAATTGTTAAAACTTACTTTAAACAACTCAATCATAAAACAACCTCATTAAAATCTCAAATCCACATCACAATTTCATCTTATTAATTAACTCCGTTATGGAGACAGAAGACCATATTACTGAGTTTCTAGCTATGTGGGTTGATCAGGTCCACATAACAGTCCC